>CAJNOI010000175.1:76358-113460 GCA_905250115.1 Adineta steineri
ATGACTAATCGAACATGTCGTGAGTCAAGAAGGTTGTGAAAAAAAAATGTTTTTATGCGTAATTTTTTTTTTGTTTTTGTTGTTTACACATCATAACTAATACAACTCTACGCAGTTTCATTTCATCATTTTTTTTCTTACTAACAAACCTGAAATTAAACACCCACCGTGATGTCTATTTATAGTATTCCCTCATTTCTGAATAAGAAAAATTTCCGCAGTAAAGTATTCTGAGCGACGAAGAGAAAAAAGAAAAAAAGTACAATAACAACATGTGGAGTATAAAAAATGAAGAATAAAACAATGTTTCATTGCATCATTGGGTTTGCATCATTTTTTCGTCATTGCTGCGATGAATATAATGAAAAGATGGAAGAGAAAAAACTATTTGCCTTTACTATATGCTTATTATTTATTTCGTATCATTGTGAATAATATTATTAATCAAATTAAGAAGATTCGGTAAAGTATATTAAATTTTTATTCTATAAATAACGATGGATTGCATCAGATTTTACAGAAATAATTTTCTTATTATTGTAAGACACTTCACACATTTTCGAACTGACACTATGTCATCAGCGTATGTTATGATGAAATTTTTTTACTTCTTTCTTCCATCGAATATATCCATTTGCATCACCTTTTGATTAATATTGATTGTGCATATTTCAGATAACTAGAGAAGCACTATGCCTTGTCCTTATGCTCAATTAATCGTCGATGATACAAAACACATTAACGACAGCAGTGACAGTGATACTAGCATTGTGGATGAGGTACTGATCACAAAAACAGCGGTGAATGGTACTGGCAACCACCATCAATCGATCAATGAACCATTGAATTACGCGACATACTTGCGTACAGATTTATTGCTGTCTGCATTGAAGTGTCTCAGTCATACGGATCCTTTGGATAACAACAGTCCACCTGTTCATGATGAACATTTTTTCATCTTGATCCATCAAGGTAATTTGAAATAAAGGGTCTTTATTCGATGAATATTTTTTTTTAGTTTTTGAACTATGGTTCAAACAAATTTTGTTTGAAATCGATTCGATCCGACACATCTTCACCAAGAGTGATAATGTTATACCGTCTCTATTCAACATTAACTTACGATTAAAACGATCAGTTAAAATTTTGAATATATTAGTCGATCAATTTGAATTGCTAGATTCGATGACACCCATAGAATTTCTCGAATTTCGTGGTTATCTCAGTGCAGGCAGTGGATTTCAAAGTCTCCAGTTTCGTATTATTGAAATGAAACTCGGTTTGACCGACCGATTCCGAAGTTCCTTCAAAACGAAATATTTCACTGGGACAATGTTTAAAGGTGAACAAAATGTCGAATTAGAACAAGCTATAAACGAAGAATCATTATTGATTCAAATCGAGGTAATTTCTAAGATCATCGTTCTAATAGATGACGTTCTTCATTCTATATTATTTAGAGATGGTTGGAAACCATTTATGATAATACATCGTTCGATTTTCTTACCGTATTCACATCGTCTGTAGAACATTTTATCGAGCACGGAAAGAAGCAAAAAATCATGGTAAGTAATCATTAACAGTTAGATCGAATCTTTGTTTTTTTTTATGTTGGTAGAATGGTGTTGCTATCGAAACCGCTGAAAGAGATGTGGAGACGTCGAAACGACTATTTGCAAGTATGATCGACTCAAGTGAATATCAAAAACTACTGAATAATAACGAACGTCGAATTAGTCATAAGGCGATGTTAACCGCACTAATGATTTCACTCTACCATCAACAACCTTGCTTTCAACAGGCTTATCAAATGCTCGGCTTACTCATGGATGTCGATGCTCTGATGGCGAGCTGGCGTTGTATGTATAACAATTTTGTATATATTGAAAACTAACCACATTTATATATCATCAATAGATAAACATATGCTTTTGGTTCAACGTCAAATTGGTCGTAAACCAGGCACAGGAGGCACTGGTGGTTTCTCTTATTTGCAGCAAACTATCACGTAAGCACGACAATTATTTGATAAGAGTTACTAATTAAGAAGCAAGACAAACAAATAAATTTTTCATAGGATATTATCTCGTATTGTCTTTTTTTCTCTACTATAGTGAAAAATATCAAGTGTTCGCCGACTTATTTAATGTTTCGTCATATTTAATTCCTCAAAGATTCTTACCGAAATTTATTGATAAGTCTATCCAGTCGGCTCAATCGTTATCTTCGATTGCACTTCAGCCTCATCGAGAAGTGCCGGTTGTTTATCATCATCAAACATCTACGATACGAGATCAATCTCTGCAAAACTCAATTCATTATAATCAAATTCTTTTCTTCTTGTGTCTGTTCGTGACGGGATGGATATTCGCTACCTTCACCAATCCTTTTCTATCTTGATAACTAGATGTAATTTTTTCTTTTCATAGGTGTCATTATACTATCTCAGAATTCTCAACCATAATAATCTGATCATTTTTATTTCTTTTATTCTGTATTCTGCATTTGTTTGATAATAACTTCTCATTTATTCAAAAATAATAAATAATACTGAATTATATTGATTAACAGTCGTGACTCATTGACGATAATATGAAAAATGAAGATAGACAGGGCGTGGGGAGGATGTGAGCGTAAGTGTCATTGATGAATTAAGACAACACCCACACCCACCCTCAAGCTTCAATAGAATGAAGAAAAGAAAAATGAGTTAATATACAATACTCAAATTAAAGTACAATAATATTATTTAAGAATTCATATATTGTTTGAGAAAATAAAAAATTATAAATATTCGTTTTTTTATTATTCATATTTTTCTATTAATAATAAATAAATTAAAATTAAATATTCATTCTTTTAAAATATAGAGTAATTTGTATAATAACTGAAAAAATAAATCTAATTAATTCATCTATAATGATCAATGCTAAAATGCTATCCTAAACATTGATTTCCTCTTCTACCTTCTTCTATAATTTATGTAGATTTATCATTAGATCAAAAATTATGTTTAGATATTTTTTAAACTTGTCGATTTTTTAAAGAAAAGAAGTGTTTTTGGAAAATGAGGAAAAATAGATCTGTTGATTTTGTTTAGATATTTATAGTGAAATACCCATAGTGAAGATTTGGATTGAATCTTTATTTTCAACTTCACAGTAAAAACGTTTTTTTGATAAAAGGACTACTATAAGCTTGAGATTCTATACAAATATCTATAGAGTAACTAGCTTTTTTCTCCTTCTCGTAGAGAAGAGTCCAGCAGAAATAAATTGTTTTGCTTGCTTGTTGTGTCCTCAGGGTCAAAAAAACATCGAAGACCAGTTTTTCGGAAAAGATATTTCTAGAGGTTTTTCGATACGGGGACTTCGAATCTGAGGTCTACTGGGTGACCATAATGAAGGGGTAGGGCAAAGAGGGTGCATAGATAAAAAAAAATACCGAAAACCTATTTTCCACGGTTGTCAATTGTTTTTCCAGTCAATGTGAAGACGATGCATTTCTACGAGAAAGAGCTAAGCGAGTTCTCGGGCGAGCGTTACTTGTTTTCTAGATTGATTTAATCAAAGAGTTTTAGAAATTTCTAACAAACATTTATCTTCTCTTATTAAAATTTACATTTAATGAAAATTAAAATTAAAAAAAAACAATAAAATTAAAATAATTTATCTAATTTAATTGATAGAATCATTATTTATAAATTTGTTAATGTTCGTTTATCTTTACTATCGAGTGTATTTATATTAACTAATGATTGTTCAATAGAATTTTGATTGATTCGAATATTATCATGAATTATTCGATTTGAATCCTAATAAAGAGGAAAACAAAAATCAAGAATTATTTATATAAATAAATTACTTCAAGTTTTTTCATAAGTACAGCAACAACAACATTGAGAAGAACAAATTGAGCCATAAGAATAAAAATAACAAAATAAATCGGTGAAATAATTGTTACAAAATTATATTTATTAGTATAAGATAAATCATCTTGACGTAGAGTATCCTATAAAAATAATACATTCTTTTTTGTTTCCTTTTAAATTATTTATTTTACTTTCATAATACTATTCCAATTATCACCTGTTGCAATACGAAATAATGTTAATAGAGCCATGCCAAAATTTTGAAAATTTGCATGTTTATCAATAGCACTACATAATTGTTCTTCATTACATTCTAATCTACCAAATAATTCAACTCCAAGTGTAGCAAAAATAAAAAAAAGAAGAAAAAATAAAAAACCCTAATTGAAAAAAATAATTTTTTTTAAAAACAAAAAAAAATATCAAATAATTTTATTTACTAAATTTCCAATTTGTGGAAGAGTTTCAATAATAGTATCTAATAGAGCTTGAATACCTTTGGCAATTTTTAATAATTTAAGTACTAAAATAACAATAAAATCTTCTTATTTAATAGATTATTTTTTAAATTTGTTTACTTCGTGTAATTCTTAATACTCTCATAATACGAATTAATGTTGGATTTATTGGAATAATATGTTTATTTTTCATTTTTTCCATTACAATACTACCTATTGATAAAATTACAATAAAGAAATCTAATTGATTCCATCTTAAAACAAAAATAAAACAAAAAAATATATTTCAAAATTAGCTGTTTTTTTTCTTACTTATCTTTAAAATAACGTGATGGTCCAAATGCGATTATTTTCCATAGAAATTCAATTAAAAAAATAACTGTAAAAATATAATTACAACATTCAAGAAATTCCGCCAATGCCTAAAAATAAAATTTTTACTCTACTAAAACAATATTATTGACACCTTCAAGATGCTTTTATTATAATACATATTATTCTTGCATACGGTGAGAATTAATGACGAAAAATCTCACTTAGAATGGATGAAAATATCTAAGTAATCTCTTTGGGGTGGCAGGACGCACAAGGACATTTGATTTACAGAGCTAAAATGGATGGTTGGACGATAGGCACGTCTACAGAAATTTTTTTCGGGGGCGGGGTGATTGACGACTTTGCGGAAAAGTCCATCATAGGAAAAGGTTGTTCCAAATTGTTCGGCCCGTACTCCCCTCCAGGTATTTCAATTTTTTTAGGAGGTGGGGGGGTTCGATTTCATCTCTGCCGACGTCCCTGTTGAATGAAAAGGTCCTGTGGTTGGTCGACGCTGAACCCTGCCTATGCCACTATTCGTATGAAGTGCAACTGAACAAAACTTTATCTAGTTTTTAATTATTTTCTGTTTAAATCAAAAGATTTGTCAAATTCTATAAATAAAAATTTATTAAATAATGTCTTACTGGTGGCATCGAATAATACTCAAGTGACATTGTAATAATATTAAGAATAATAATAATAGCAATAAATAAATCAAAATATTTGTTAATAAATAAATCATGTAAATTTTTGCGAACTGTTGAAAAATTTGCATAATATGGTAAATCATCTTTAAGATGTTGTTGATGTTCAAGTTTTTTTTCACGTTTTAATTTATTTCGAGCATCTTCTTCAATTTCTTGTTGAGCTCGACAATTATGAAAATTTTTAACAACAACACCAACAAACATGTTAAGAACAAAAAAACTTACAATTAAAATAAATGATAGGAAATAAATTAATTTAGCTTCACTATAATTTTTTATTGGTTGTTTATCAACATCAACAGCATCAATACCATTATACATTATTTGTACCCAACCATCTTTTGATGATAATACAAATAATGTTAATAAAGCCTAAGTAAAAATAAATTATTTTAATAATAAATATATTATTCTTATTTTTAATAATATGACTTGGCCTAAATTATCAAAATTATATTGTTGATTTTGCCATTGATGATCAGGCATAGCTTCACATTCTTCTTTTGTTATTACATTGTGAGCAAGAGGTCCTTCACAATAGTAGAATTTACCTTTGAAAAGCTAAAAAAGAGTAATTATACAAGTATATAAATAGATCGATTATTCTATATCAGTACAAAAATCAGCGACTTCTCATATTGAATTTAGGAATTTTATAAACGATCCAATATGTATCGGAATTAGTTAAATTCTTAGTATTAGATGGAAACCGATAAAAGACGTTTTTGCTGTTTGTAAATGAAATTAAGTGTGTTCAATCCAATTTCGCAATCATGCGAAGTACCATAGGATTGTTATAAAAAATGATATACAGATGATATTATTTAGTTTAAAAATTCGAAAAGAAAATACAAATAATGCTTGTTTATTTCTCTTTTATCTATCCGGAAGAGATTCGTATTCGAGTTTCTTTTTTTTAATTAAATCTAATGTATTTAATGAAAAATTCAACCATCTCAGACTCGAATTTACTTATAAAGTTTTATTGAATAATTTTAAGTATAAGTCATATTTTAATGTTTTATTTTAAATATCAATACCAATTTTTCTCATTTACCTGAACGCCGAGAATACCAAAAATAACAAAGAATACACAACAAATAATAACAATATGACCGATGGGTTTCAATGATGAAAGTAAAGTTTGAACGACAAGTTTAAGACCAGGTGCACGATTGATAACTAAAACAATATCATAAAATAATTTATGAAAAGAGTAGAAAATATTTTTCTAACCTCTGAGTGGTCGTAATGTTCGTAATAAACGAAAAACTCTCAACATCCCTAGAATATTCGATGTTGTATCCATTTCTGTTGATGACGTCATACTACCTCTATTCATTACAGTGAAATCAACAATTGAAGTAATTACAAGAAGTCCATCTATAACATTCCATCCTGTATGTAAATATGTATCTCGTCCAACAATAAGTCCACTTGCAATTACTTTAATCATCATTTCAACAATAAAAATTATTGCAAATATATAATTACTATAGTTCAAAAATTTTCGTTCCTATATAGGAAAATCAATATTTATTTAATTTTAATTTGAAAATCAACAATAAAATTATTACATACATAGCTTGTAGGAGAAATTGATGGACGTTCCATAGCAAGTGTTATACAATTAATAGTAATAAGAAAAAGAATAAAATAATCAAATGTTTTTTGTTTAATTAATCGTTGACATCTTTCACGTAATCTAACACGAAAAATACAAAGAAAATGATCATTAAACAATAATATAATCAACCTCTCCGAAAAATTTAGTTTCTAATTTCCTAAATAGTTTATTCATCTTTAACGCTATTCGATTTCGGTTGTATATTAAATCTCTTTCAAGTATTCTAGATGAGTGAAAAACTAAGCACTTTAGAATCAGGGACGTCCGCAGAGAGGGGAATGGGGGGATTAATCCCCCCCCCCGAAAAAAAATTCTGCGGACGTGCTTGTAAAGAATTGTTCACTCCACAAAATTATCAAACTTTAGCGTCTTTCCTCAGGAATCTATGGAAGTCTCAAATATCTATTTGTTCACCACTCACGTCAATTTTTCAGAATCAAAATTGAATTAACTATTTAGAAAATAAGAAACTCAATTTTAAGATTGAATAGATTTTATTGCTTAATCACTCCTCTCGTTTTTTCTTCTAGTTGAATTATTCTTACAACAAAATTTTACCTATTTGAAGGAGAAAATAGATACAATGAATAATTTTCTCGTTTCTTTAAATATTTAAGTATTCGTTGTTCATAAAAACGATTCAAACATGATTGAGTGACCTAAAAGAAAATAGTAGTTTTTATTTTAATAAATTAATCCTATCTGATTAGTAGATTTATTATCCGGCAAACAAAATGCTTTTTTTTGTTACTCGATTTAATATTATTAATTCGAATGTGAGTAGATTCAATACTTTTCTTTTCTATTATTAATAGATAAACAATTTTTCAATGAAATAAAATAAATTCATAGAGAAAATAATAATAAATGAAATTTTTTTTTCTAAAATTATCTATTTACTTTTAATTCTATTTGTGTATTATCTTGCATTGATACATTTAATTCCATATCATTTTGATTATTTTCTTGTTCCCTTGCTGTTCGATTATTATTCGTCGAATAATATAATGAATTATCGATTGTTGATCGACGTTTAAAATGTGAATTTAAACTTATATTCGATTCTTGTTCATTCAAATTCTTTGTTAATGAAAATAATTCATCAGACTTTGTACGACGTAAAATATCTGCTGATATATTTTGTTGTCGATCATTATCAGATGTAGTATTTGTTAATTCATTGATATTCTCAGACGATTGAATATTACCTGTCAGAATTGCATGTGTCTGAAAAAAAAATATTTTTTAATAAAATTCGAAATTTTTATGTCTTACTGTAAACGCATTATTTGATTTATTCAATGTTTCAGTACTACTTATTTTTGTACTATTATCTTTCTTAATAAAATTAAATAATAATAATAAAATATTTCAAAAAAAAAAATCATATATTCATTTACTTCGTCAGAAAAACCTTCAACAACAATCGCAATAAGTAAATTGATTAATATATAATTACCAAATATCATAAGTGCAATAAAATATAATACCGACCATCGTGTTGTCTTTTTCATTCCATTATAAAGTACTTCATTCCAATCTTCTTGTGTTAATATCTATAAAAATTCGAATTATTCAAATAAAAGATATAAATAAGAAATACCTGAAATACAGTTATTAATGCTGAACGAAGTGAATCAAAATTTGCTCTTTCTTGAATACATGTTAAATCTTTTAAATCAGTAGAATTTATCAATAAATTCCATTCCGAACATGTACAACAACGACATTTCATATTGAATTGTTCATGAGATGTTTTATTAAATGCTTCAAGTGTACAAAATTCACCACCAAATAAATGCATACCAAGAACACTAGAATAAATTAATAAAATAAACTATATAATAGTAAAACATGTTCATCATATGATTATTTTATAACGGAATTATTTTTATTAGTAGACAGAAATGAAATGAAATGTAGTGTTAGCATCTGTGTGAGTCACTCGACGCTAATCTAGAGGTTAAGTCGGTCGTTCTAGCCTAACTATATCGATATTCTTCGAGAAGCTTACCTGAAGATGAATATGAAGAGAATTAATAATAAGAAAAATGTCGCCACATTATCCAATGTTTTAAGCATTACAACCTAAATAAAAAAATATACTTTTCGGAAAATTGTAATTCATATTTTAATTAACTCCTATCAAATTAAACTCAATGATCTATGACTTATGTTTGAATTACATTGTATATTAACCCATCAAAACATTAAACTTACTAATTGTCGTCTTAATATTGGCATAAATCTTACAAGTTTAAGTACACGTAATAATCTAAATGTACGTAAAACAGATAATCCACTATGTTTCGTTCCATATAATTCAATAAGACTAATAAGAACAATTCCACCGTCAAATGCATTAAATGGATCTTGAATATATTTACAAAAACCTTGAGCAATTATTTTTAATAACATTTCAATTGTAAATAATATTGTAAATATTAAATTACTATATTCTAAAACAATCGTAAATATTTGTGGTTGTTTATGATGTTCAATAGCCATTGAAAGTGTATTTATAATAATAGCTAAGAATATCATACGATCAAAATAGTTATGATTAACACAATGCGAAATTAATTTTTGAATAATTTGAAAATATTTACAACAGCAATAAGTTTTACATTTTCGACAAAATTTTGATTGTTGATCATCGAATGTTGTATCAGTAATATTATTTTCATAATAACAATTACATCTATCATTACTTTCTTGTTGTTCACATTCGAGATTTTGATTTTTTTGTCGATTTTCTTCAATAAGTAAATTATCATTTGTTGTTGAAGTAATTATATCAAGATTAATATCACATGTATCAGTACCACTATCAATCGATTTTGATAATGTCATTGGTATTGATTGATAAAATGGACAATTTGGTTGATGTTTTCGATTAATTAACGAAGTTGATGCGATAATATTCTCATTCGATGCTAATATATCTTTTGTTATTGTTACTTTTCGTCGATGTTTTTCATCATCCTTCAAAAAAAAAAATAATCATTTTATTATACATACAGACTTATAATATATATGAAGGATTTATCAATCTGATTAAGTGTATACTAGAGATATGCGGGACCAGTCTAGGTCCTGGCGATCGGGACCAAAAAATTAAACTTTGCCGCGACTGCGATCGGAACCAAATAAAAAAAGGACGGGGGCGTATAAGACTGAGAATCCGCCCATTTTCGAAATTTGCCGTGGTATCCCGGTCACATAGTTTTTGAACCCAGCTAAATTTACATGGTGAAGCGATCTCTAGTCTTATACGCCTCCCTCCTTTGCCAGGGGCAAATAAACTTGGCCTCGTATATCTCTAAGCCTGTATACAGTTTATTTTTATGTCATATTTACTTGATTATTTTTCCAGACTATTCTAAATCGTTTATATGTATATTTAAATAATTGTTGCAAAATTTCTATTATATTTTTCCAACAAGAATTTTGTTGATCATTAGTTAACATTGTTGTTGAAAGTGAAAAACGTTTTTGTTCAGCTAACATTCGTCCTGTTTCACGTTTTTTTGTTTCACTAAATTGTGCAGAAATAGCAACAAGACAAAGATTCATCATAAAAAATGTACCAATAACAATCAGACATACAAAATAAATCCAAGCATAAAATGAATGAGCATCTTGTATATAATACATTATACTAACCCAATTTTCTAATGTAATTATCTAATTTAATTCAACAAAAAATATTAACGAAATAAAATTAGAAGAAAAAAACAAACTTGAAAGATAGCAATCCATGCTAAAGCAATATTATCGAAGCTAATTACTCCAGAATATGGATTTTCATTTGAAGTAGCACATACTCGATAATACTGATTCCAATTAATACAACTATTGATTGTTTTATTTATTAATGATGAATTTGATGAATAAAAATCTAGTTCACATGTTATATTATTTTGATGTAATTTTGGAATTTCTGAACATTTTCCCATTCCATTTGATGATGGTAGAGAACAAACGTATGAATCTTGATTCGAAGGAACGTAAAAAGGTTGAAAAGAGAAATGACTAAGCAAGAAAAAAAAAATTAAAAATTTTATTATTTTAAATAAACATACTTGAATAATATAAAATTATTTGTATCTGTAGTATTTGATTGAAAAAAACAACGATTACGTAATAATCCGTTCCATAATTGTACACCAATAATACCAAAAATAAAAAATACAAAAAAGCAAAGAAAAAGTACATTGCCAAGCATAGGTAATGTATCAAGTAGAAGCATTACAAGAATACGCATTGATGGTATACGATTAATAGCACGTAATGGACGAAGTACTCGAACTGTACGTATCGCTGATAAACTTAAACTATCACCTGGTATTAACAATTCTACTAATCTAAACATAAAAATATTTTATTGATTCGAAAAAAGAAAATAATTTAATCATACCCAGTAAGAACAATAAAACAATCAAGTTGATTCCATGATTCAGCTAGATAAGTTCCTTTACCAAATATTCCCATTGCAACCATTTTAATAGACATTTCAATTATAAAATATGCAAAAATAAAATATTCTATTGCTTGTAATGATATACAACGTGCTGTATCACATTTTTTTGATAAATCGATACCGGTAGAATGTGCACATGGTTGATACATACCAAGTGTAATACAATTAAGTAAAATAATAAACATTGTTAAATGTTCAAACCATCGCCATGTTAAAAGTTTTAAACATTGATAACGTACTAATGTTGTTTGTCGAAGACAATAAAATGATTTTTCAACAAAACCTGGAAATGGTAACTTGGTTTTATCTATTTCATTAAGATTACATATATCTGATAAATTATTTAATGAATTAGGTTTATTAAGAAAATGATCAGTTTCATTTATATGTGAATCATCATTTGAGATATTAATTATTGTTGGTAATGATGTATGAGAAATATTTTTATTATCATTCATAGTTGAACAGTAATTATTACTCAATGGTTGAAATAGATTAACAGATAACGACAATCGACATTGATAAATACCTAGAAAATATGATTTATATTTAACATCAATGTAGATCAGATCGATAAGAACTTATACTATCGTTTACAGGCCTTGGTTTTAGTATCGTACTATACTCACATTTGTAGGAAATGAAATGTATGTGGAGCGATTAGTTAGGTATAGAAAAATATGAAGATCAATAGAAGAGGTCAAAAATAAATAAATATATGAATTTAATACAGATTAATAAGAAGATTAAATATAAGTGAATATTTTATTAGTAAATAACAAGATTAAGTACAGTGTTATATATACGAGATTTAAATGTAAAGATAAGAGGATTTAATAAATATAAAAAGATTAGAAATTGATATGAAGAGTAGTAGTTCATAAGTATCACAGAAAATTCGTCTACTAGAAATTTTTCTAATCTAATTTTGACTAGATCTTATATTCGATTCACTATTCAAAATTTCTTTCTCAATACAATGGATAATTTTCATTATTAGACAAATTAATTCAATTTATTTTATCTTTATTCTAAACGGGAATAAAGAATTCTTTATCCCGCCCGTTGATCACTGGAGTCATCATTTATAAAAATGTGGTACTTAAATATTTTTACAAAACTATTTCCTAATGGTTGATTCAGTGCATTTTTTTTTGATACTATTCTGAAGGGCAAAAAGTTAAGTGACGATAAATAGTTTGAATAGACTGGATTTTTATTCGATTCGAAAAACAAACATATACACAATATGTTTTTACATGGATAATCAATCTATACGATTAAATATAAATATGCACTACTCACTTTTATGCTCTGCTCTTGATGCTTATAAAATACTATTTTAATCAATCGTTATAGATTAGATACTTTTTTCTTTCTATTCTTTCTTTTCTTTTTCTTACGGTCGATATTACTAATTATAACAGTATTTTTTTTTCTTTTGAAACATCAAAAATTGCTTTTTGTTGAAATTTTTATTTCATATATTTTTTACATTATTGATAACAATAATATCTGTGGAATTGAATGAAACAAAAATTATTTATGTTGTTATAATTCGATTAAAATTATGTGAATATTCTTTTCTTTTCGTGTTAGACTATTACCTGTACTACTCACGTTGTTCTTTATCTTTTCTCCTTGTTTTTGATTTTCACTGTACAATAAATTGATCAATAAGCATACGTAATATACTTTTTCGGCTTATTTTTTTTCTCTTCGTTATTTTTAATTATAATCATGTTTTTTTTCAAGCCTTGAATGATATTTTCATTGAAATGCTTACCTCCCAATTTATTTCTAATTAATTGATATAATTGAGAAAGACAATATCTGTTAAATCAAACGAATCAAAAAAATCATTTATATTCTTTTTATTATACTACTTGTATAGAAGAATCTTTCTCTTTGTATATACCGTTCTATTGGATGTCACTTCAAGGTATTATTACACACGTTTTTTTATCGTTCCTTCTCACTATTGAATGTAATAATATAATAATTTGATCAATGATTGCAGATTATATACTTTTTTTTTGCACATTATTTATAAATATATATCTATCTCCTTTCTCTTACAATAGTCTTTTTTTTGATACTGAACTATACAAATTTAATTAATAATAATTTGAAAAACAATATGTCTATATCAAACAGGATTCGACTTTTGAACTATCAATAAACAAAAAAAATTAGAGATACTTGATTTTGTTATTGAATATTAAGAATGAATATATTCTTTTGTAATTAAAAAAATATTTTCTTATTTTACCAAGAAGAATTAAAAACAAATTGACTTTTATATTAACTTGTTAGAATCAATATATGAATAAATCGAACAATACATTAAATGTTGGATCAAACGAAAAAACTATTGTTAAATATAGTCATAATATTAAGTAAGTTTAAAAGGACGATTCTTATTGACATATTTAATATCGTACGAAATTTTATTTTTGATTGGAAATTGTACAACCAAGTAAAGTTCAGTTTAATACAACTTTAAATGTAATCCTATACACAATAACAATTCATTGATAACTAAATCGATTAGTAATTTTGACCATAATATTAGCATTTAAAATAGATAAATTTCAAAATACTTATATTAATCAAGATCTATTTTCATTACGAGAATATACATAAATGATTTATATTCATGTTTTATGTTTACAGTAACCTTCCTATTGAAGTTCTATATATATAAGAACTAGAAAAAAGTTCTCTTTTGATGCATTGAACCAATGTTTCGTATTTTTTTCCATTAAGAAAATCGATGCACTTAAAATTAATATTTTGAATAAACTATTTAAGGATGGATGAGTGTACGTGTTAATATACGTTTCGTTTTCACATACTATATTTATATCTCGTTAAAAACTTAACCGTTTGAATTTATGAGTTTCGTGACATTACTCCTCTTTACTAAAAAAAATTCATTCTATGTAAAGAAGGTGATCATAAAGCTGTTGCACTTTGGCATTTTTTAAAAGTATTTCTCACCAGTGGCGTAGCCAGGGTAAGGTAAATGTGCAATTAACCATTTCCTTTGGAGATTTACCTATTGTAATTTCTATCAATAAGCTACTGGCCATTGAAATTTTACTTTTGAAAATTTTTTTCTTTTGTTTGAAGTAGACATGCGCTGTTTGCTTGTTCGTTCTGTGAAGAATTAAGAAAAGAAGAAAAGAATCGCTTCTTGTATTTTATGTCATCAGGAAGACGCTAATCACGTAAAGAAAGAGAAGATAAACAAGAATACAGAGCAAGCCTGTATCAGCAGCTTCTGCTGAGTGAAGTTTAAGTCAATAATCAGAAACTAAAAGTTATTATCGATCTACAATGAAACAAAATAGACTAAATGAATTTGTTGCTAGTTACATTCATAAAGATCTCGATATAAATCCAGATGAAATTATATACACAAACGAATTCTGGTCGTTCTGATTTACGTGTTTGAATTTGAAACATACATGTTAGAAACAGAGACACTAAAAATATATACATAACTATAACTTAAGATCTGAGTTTAAAATAGTCTATTAACATTCAACTGATTATTTCAAATCAGTTTATTTATATATCCACTCTACTGGTTGATGAAAATAATATTTTACATTCAGTCACGTTTGCAGTACAACGTTTTTTTTACCTCAATACATATTCTAAAATAAAAGTGCTTTTAAATTCATCCAGAGTTTGTTGCAAATATTAATACATGTGATTCATAAAGAGAAATATTTAAACCGCGAGAAACTAACGAAAATTATTTATATGAAAATATTAATGACCTTGAGATTTATTTTATATTTTTATAATTGATCGTGGAATGAATTAACAACGTTCTTGTATGTCTATTTTTAAGAATGATCGAAAATTTCAATATAAAATGACATAAATTTTACTTTTCATTTTATTTTATATACAAAAAAACAATCGATTAATCTTGTATAAATTTATTTATAGAAAGAAAACTACAAAATTTTATCATTTAATATTTAAAAAATGTCAAAAAAGAATAATATTCTTGCGCTTGATTATAAAGGCTGAGATAAAGAAGCTTATCGGATCATTTTGAGTCAGGCTAAAGTATAAAATAATTATTATGATCATATTTGAGGAAAAAATTCATAGGTTATTTACATTATGATGGATGGTAACATGAATTTCACCTTTTGAACGGAGACCCAATAAAGCTGGTAATTTGACCCATTCATCAAAATCACCTTTTCCAAAGTCATGTTTTTTCAAATTAATTTTTGCTGAACCAATTGCATCTTTACCTACTGCATCATCATCATATACACATAGATGTAAATCATCATGGTTTCTGTCCAAATTGCTTAAATAAAAGATAAAAATGAATACATTGAAACTAATGATATGATAAATAAACTTACAAATTAAATTTTTCATTCCATTGTGGATCATTGTTATTCTTAATAGTTTTTGTTCGTTGTTTATAGTCTTTATCCAAATAAACTTCAACAAAAGCATCATTTTTACCGACAATGTCTTCATCTTTAAGATGACGAGCTTCGACGATAGTTACTTCTAAAGTTCCGTGTGAGCCACTCATTTTGATTCGATTTTTTTTTTGTTGCAAATAGATTAATAAATGAAAAAAAGAAATGAATTTGTGATGCTTTTATACTACCTTTTTTTACTCAAAAATCAGAAAAAAAATTATTCATGTCTTCCTTTTCTTTTCTGCGTATAATAACATTAAGTTGATGTTGTTATGGTAAAAGAAAAAAAATGATGAAGAAATGTCTTGTTCTTATAGAGTTTTATTTACATAAATGTGGACAAAAAATTCATACAATTGCAGGAAGAAAAAGTTTAAAAATAAATTCATCAGTAGAGTGGTGTAGGTCGATAAGTATTTTATAAAATTTCATCCTTAAAAGACAAAAAAAAATTATTTATACATGAAAAGAACAACAGCAAACATTCCAGAATAGCAATGTTTATTTGAAACGAAATTTAATCGTTCGAGAATCATATGATTAAGGACGACATTACTTTAAAGCTTCATTGTGTATTTATGATGAGATGTGAAGTTCGAGTAAAGAGCCAATCTTTGAATAAAATTTATATACGTATGAGTAGATACAAATGTTTATTGACGAATGTAAAAGTATTGGCTAGAGGTATTATACTGATACTATTACTTTCACATCCTCTTACTTGATAAGTAGTTTCTAAATAATTTTATTGAATTTACAATTGAATACTCCATCGATTAGTAATAAATTCAATAGGAATTGCTGTATCTTTGATTCTTACTCATATAAATCAGAATTCACTATAAACAGTTGATAATAATCTTTCAATCAAAGATCTCTTATTTATCTCAGATAAGTGTCTGAATTTCATTGATTATTAAAACTATAGTTGTGGATGACTAGTACACGTATGAAAATATCTCGATTACATGTTATATGAGACAAATTTTAATGAGTTTTGATAGTTATAATTAATTTCTAATATCAATCTGATGACAAATCAAATAATAGTGAATTATATTATAAAGCTTAAAAAAATGAATTAAAAGTAAAATAATCAAAGTTTTCGACTTGTTCAGGAATTATGGACGATAGTAGCAATATTATATATGACGTTAATTATTATTACTCAGGGAGGTAAGAAAATGCGTTTAGATGTACATAATTCTAATGTTGTAAAACTGTCATAAAAAATGCTGAATTATTCTTTTTGTCTAAATGAAACTTGTACAGTAAATAGCGAAATAAACTCCGTTTTTTTCGTTTGATATTTGGCATTAGCACTTTTCAGATATGGATAATCAATTATATCCACCTCCTGCTTGTCAATGAATCGATTCTATTTAATTATAATTAAATTAACGTTCGATTAATATCTATCTATCTATTTATTATTCGAAAACGTTCCGCAGAATTTTTTTACTTTCTATATTTTACATTAAGATTAATTGTACATTTTCCTGTTCACATATTCTCAAATATATTCAAACGAGGACAAGTGTAGGTATAGGTGTCGGTATTGGTTTCTTCTTTAACCACACCTACCCTCAAGATGGTTGTTTACATAATGTGAATTTGATGCAGACTCCTCTAAAAACTACCATAGTGGTTGAAGTATCAATTTTCGTACGTTCAATATGAAATTGAAAATATGCTGGAACGATTTATTTTTTAAATTCAAATGAAAAAGCGATAAAACATATTATATTTCATTAAAAGATTTTGGCTTGTGTACTTTTTAAAGAAAATCGAGATAGATAGTATCATTATACCATATCGACATAGAGTTTTCCAGCGGGTCCTCCTGTTTTATAGTACCAAAATGAAATTTTGTAAATATTGCCAACTACTGCCGAAAATGATTGACCAAGAAAATTGAAACCAGTCTGACAATGACTTGTATAACAGTTATTACCAGAATTATTGTGGCAGCCAGAAGTTATAATTTGGCCTCCATCGCCACCACCCACACACGAAGATGTACACCACATTACCCAATCGATCGGGCTTGATGTTGACATTTCAAAGCTAGGATTGTTAAGCAATTGAATTGTCGGTTGACTGATGGCAACTACAGAGACATCATCCAGATAAACAGTTTCTGCTGCTGGACCACCCTGAACAGCAAATTGAAGGACAGGTGCTAGTACCGTTGCTGTATAATTATGCGAATAATAAGTCCATCCGATTGATCCACTAACAGAAAGTAATGAGCCGACACCCTGCCCAGTACACGATGTTGCTAGAATAGAATCGATACATAAAATAAACTCACAAAACAGCATAGCTACTCACTGGTTGTTGTGACAGTCGATGTCGTCGTGCTTGTAGTTGTAGTTGTAGTTGCTACAAACAATCAAGTAAATTAGAGTTTTTGTATTTTTATGAGAGAAAAAAATTCTGTATTAATAATATTGTTTTTTTCAAACAGACTGATATTTATTGAAAAAAAAAAGAATTTCACTATAAGATACTTTCCTTAATGAATACATTCTTTCTATAACGATTTTGATCCTCTTCTTATTATTTCTTCTCATCTTATGTACCGCTCTTATTTCATAGGGTGTGGGTTTGAGTGAAAAGTGAAGATTTATCTACACACCCACACCCACTTTTGTCCTATATATATATAATTCTATCGAAAACTTCAGAGTATCGATGAATGGGGGTAATGGTATTAAAATCTCTTTCGCTCACACCAACAACCTCAAATAGTATTTAAACTCTATCATGCCTGTTACTCACTGATAACGCTTCTGTTTCTGAAGTTGAACACCTTTGTATTGAATATAATAGGCACCACCTGTAATTGTCCTTCATTTAATTGTACTGAGTATAATGAACATGTTTGATTGATGGCAGAATAAGTTGCCGTCATACACAATGTATTGTTGTAGCATTCGCAAAGACAAGCACTTTCTGAATTAATCGAGACGAAGTTAGCAAACATGGTGCTTGGATCGAATGGATTAAATCGAGCATAATTGTATACACTGACAGGAACTGTCATTGATACTAATAGATTGAAAGAAAAAAAAAGAAGATGCTCTACTCTCCACAACATTTTACTGAATGATTTGAGCGTTGATGTTCCATTTTCTTTTTATATTTATTTATTTAATAGTTTTATACTCTATGACAAGAAAAGAGACTGATAAAGACAGTACTTCATATCTTAATGGAACAACAAAAGAGAAGCGTATTCTAAACTAATTGCTATTAGTAGTTTTGCCTCTTAAAATATACTTTAATTAAAAGTAGTATTCGTTTCATTTATCACTTTGATGAATCGTTAAACAGGAGGCCCGCCTGTGACGATTTCTAATATAGTAGGCACTTCTTGAGAGCTGTTGTGTATATATTTTTTTTATATATCATGAATCGTACTATACTGCGTTTTCATCATCACTTATATAAGTGAATTACGCTCGTATTGTATCGTTTAATGTAAAAAATACCACAAAAAAAATAGAAATGCATATAAAACAAGTTTATGCGGTGCATTTGATATAACTTTATTAGTCTTGCCTAAATTAAATATTTTCTCGATTGTTAACTTTTTCATTTCAGCAAAGGATTGAATTCTATTTAAAAAAATGCATACTTTCTAAGGTTTCTTGATATAATAAAATACTATAGATATCCAATCAGTCTTAAGAAGTAATTGAATTTCTTAGACTTCGTTACTTGGATTTCAGGATATGAAAATTAGAATAATATTCGTCGGCGTCAGTAGAATCTTTCAATAGAATATTCTGTAATGGTAATCAATGAGACAAATGAATAAAAAGAATGTTTTATAAAACTGTTTGCAATCAGTATCGCGAACCAAATGTGATATTCTTAAAGCATTTTCATGTTTAGATATTTTTGTAACTGTATTCAACAATTCATGTGTATGGTAAGATGTATATTTATAAAACAATATTGTTTAGTCTTCTGTTTAACAATAAATTATACAGAAAAAAAAACAAATGAAAAAATCAAATGATGTTATTTTAGCCGAGCTTCGATCGAAATTCAGCCATAGAGAAGTTAGGATCTATTTTGCGGCCTTTGGGTACCGCTGCTTCTTTGTGTCCTATGACACGAGCTGTAGCTACACCATAAGCTTTTTGAAGAGCTTTCACACCTTTTATATAACTCTGGTATTGTACTTCTGGCCAGTTTGCATGACCACTGTCGGTGGCTGGTAAACCAGTTCCTTCAGCTTCGATACCAATTGCATTGCTGTTGCCATAGATAGAATCATCTATGGTGCTGCCAGCGTGATAACAACGACCTGCTGCAATGACCCACCAGGTTCCAGAACGGCCCAGTCCAAGCTGTGCAAGGGGGCCGGCCAGACTACCTGTACCATCTCGTACTACTCCTAAAGAAGGAAAGTCGCCTGTTGCTGGACCTGCCGTATGATGAACAAGTATTCCTTTCACTGAAGCCATGACCCCATGTCCACGAGTCTTCCATCCAGCAACTTCAACAACATTGACACCGGCACTACGAAGTATATCAGCCAAACCAGTGAGCATAGTATTAGTTGGTTTACTGGGTGCAGGACCGGTAGATCCTCCTCCTCCATTTCCTCCCTTACAACATTTAATATTCGCAGCGCCAGGACAAATACCAGCACCGGGTGTTCCACCACTTTTTCTACAGGCTGCTTCATCTATGCATCTTGGACTAAAAACATACGAGTAAGTCTCAGAAATGACAATAATAAACATCTTACCAGGTACAGCATTGAATGTGGGCGGCACCAGTACAATGACCTGCTTGAGACGCACCTCCCAAGTTGGTACAGACACCCTTATCTATACACGCGTTTGTAGACCAACATGCTGCACTAGTTGCACGCAAATGAACAACAGCAAGACAAAACACCATAATAAAAACTTTGGTACTAAGCATCTTGTGATCACTGCTGAAAGTAAATGACGACAAATGAACAATCTTGACCTAAATAAATGAAGTCAATTTAGTAAGCGATAATATTCAACAAAAAAAGTACAATGCATTTATAGAAATACTTACTTCGATTCTTGTGATGAATATGTAGCCCAGCATCAATCGTATATATACATTGCAATATGAAAAACAAAGGATTAATTTTAAGCTTTATTATAAAACAATTCGATCAAGAGAAGCAACTCTGCCAAAACAGTTATATTTACCTTTTTGTCTTTATTAAAAGTATTCTCCACCAATACCATATTAATTGCTTCATACGAGAAGGATTAGTACAGTAGAAGATGCCACGCCTACATTTTCAATTACTGATTTAATGAAATCGAACAGTTATTCACAGACAACGACTTATTCGTGTTGCCACAGCATTCTTCAAAGTAATTAATCGATTTTTCTTTTTCTCATCCCATCGGATCACATTGAATTATCATTTAACACGCTGAATATAATTTAATACTTAATGCTAGTACATGCCTCTATTTGATGGCACGGGTGCAAACTTCTTTTAGTCCTAGTTGCATATTCTCATAGTTAAATGAATGCATAGTGTTGGTCGTGCTGATAGATTTGATCTAAATAAAACAAAAAAAATTATTTTTAATCAAATAATACGTATTGTTAATTATGTCGATAAATTTGATCCATGTGAAAAAATAGAACTGAAAACAATATGTAACGAATGTTAATACTTTAATGCTTACTGTTCTGGATGCTGATACAATAAATCTAAATATAAAACAAAATAATTTAATGATTACTTTCATTACACCGTTGGAATTAATCTAAATGAAAAAAAAACTATTTCTAACAAATTCATTCTTACTGTAGTTGGACTAGTTAAAATCAATCGAAAATAATAAAAAGAGAAATTGTTTAAAATAGATCTCAATAAAGAAAGTGAATCATTTATTCAAATTATACTTCAATTTCAATGCATTCTAATCTATTTCGAGAGAACATATTTTTTTCGTTTTCTCAAACGGAGATTTATTTTAATTATCTTAGTAAAAAAATATCTTCACATCGTTTTTCATCTTATCGAATCTAATGATTTCCGACTGTGAAATAAACGATACATTGTTCATATCTATCCATAAGTTTTTTTTACTGAGTACTGCAATAAATACCAATGATGCTCTTGATGAAATAGAAACGGATGCGGGTGTCCTATTCTATCCATAACCACCTCAATATTTTCTTTTTGTTCAACAATGACATACTAAACAACGAAAGAAAAGACTATAGGGAGAGAACGAAAATTAGATCATTATATATATATAAATGCGGACGTCCTTAGCAATACATATTATAGAATTGTATGCCGAAGAATTAAAAGTACATTTTTGTTTTGAACAAATTAATAGAATATAATTTTTTTGGATAAACTAAATTTTATTCAATTCTTAATGCAGTTATTGCATTAACGTGTTTAAATATAAACAAGCTAAGATACAATTACATAAGAAGTAATTAATTCAAAAACTCTTGTGTAAAAAGAAGAAAGAAAAAAAATGAATTTATATGACTTGTCATTAGTAAAACATAACTGTTAAAGTATGAAATGAATAAAAAAAGTGCGTAGAACGAAAAATAAAAAAATTAATCTTTTATAAATGACCATATTTCATATATGCAGTACAAATTAAGATCGTATTTGAATCATTTATTTTACCTTTCACTTTCTATTTATATGATGCATATTTTAATTTTATAATAAAACGAAAATACTTAGATATCAATGATGATCATCCTCATGACTATACGTTCCTGGTACTGACGATCTCTTTGATATTTTATCGATGTATAATTAACAAGTGCTAAATGGTCGACAATCTTATGAAATGCTACGAATATTATTTTACTTGATCATGCATAAAATACAATGGTGTTGATTATTCGAAAGAAAAAAAATGGATTTTTAAAGTCAAGTTTCATATTTTTTATTCTTGTACCTTTTATATATTACATTAGTTTTCATCATCAGTCATTGAACACTCCACGAAATGAAACATCTTTAAATCTATATGAATATAACGAATTACCTATACAATGGAATAATCATCCACGAGGTGTAATTGTTACACTTATGCGTAGTACTAATCATTCGATATTTCGTATTATCAATATGATTCATTCTATCGTGCTATTTCATTCAACTAATGATCAATTTCAATATCCTTTTCTTATCTTTCATGATCAAAATTTTACTTTAAGTATGCGTCAATATATTTTATCATGTGTAAATAATCATAAGAAAAAATTAAATATTTTATTTATTCGTCTTAATTTTCTAACAGAAGCTCAATTACCTGATAAATTTATTAGAAGAAGAAAACTTGGTTATCATCAAATGTGTCGATTTTGGTCGTATGATGTTTTTTATCATCCAGCAATAGTTAAATCGAATTATGATTATTTAATGAGAATGGATGATGATTCATATTTTTGGAATAAAACTAAAATAGATCTTTTTCACTATATCGATGAAAAAAAACTGGATTATATTTATCGATCATGGTATGATGAAGATAATCAAGCATTATTTCCGATTGAAAAACAATTTTTCAATCGAAAAAAATCTCGAACAAATTGTATTTATAATAATTTTTTTATTATTCGATTACAATGGTTGTACAAATCCGAAAGAGTATTACGTTTTTTACATGAATTAATTCGAGATGATTTATTACTTCGAGAATATATTGGTGATGGATGTATTCATGCAGCTATGCTTGACATCGATCGAGATGTTAAAACAGAACAATTAAAACAGCTTCCTTACGGGCATAATCATCATATAATGTTGATCAATCGTGAAGGTCCTTATTTTAATCCTTCAATGAATTTTTCTCAAGCACTGACAAACTCATGTAATCAATTAATATTTATTAGTGATAATACGACTGAAATAAAACGAATTAAAATATAAATTTCTTGAATAAGACATTCACATCCACACCCTATTTTCTTTAGATCTATATAAATACTGAATATATCTCTACTATTGAGAATAAACTTCGCTCATTTGCTCGAGCCATAAGCAAAATATTTTATTTTTATTTGGTAAGATAACTTTTTGTATGTATGTTATCAAAAAGGTAAGGAGAAGAAGAAAAACAACTACTGATAAAGCCGACGTATACTTTTTTTCTTTTTCTTTCAAGCACATGCTCTTTCTACGGCTCGATAATAGTTACATTACAAAAATGAAAAAGAAAAGAGAGTGAGACGAAATGGGCTTTGTTTTTTTTTGTTTTACGGATTATTTTTTATACATTCAGGTGTCTTTCATCGTACTATTTTTTTTAGACTTGAAGTATCATGCCTAAAACTATTCTTGTCACAGGTGCAAGTTCTTTTATTGGTGGATGGATCGTTAAATATCTCCTTGAAAAAGGATATAATGTTCGTGGAACAGTTCGATCTCAAGCAAAAGAAGCACAAGTTCTCGATGGTATTTCAAACGAGCATCGAAGTCAAATTTCATTCGTATATATTGCTGATATTACTACTGATTCGTTTGATGAAGCTGTTCAAGGTATTGATGGTATCATTCATGTTGCTTCACCATTTCATTTTAAAGTAAATGATCCAGAAAAAGATATGATTTTACCAGCAATCAATGGAACAGTAAGAATCTTACAGGCTGCTCATGAATATAATCAAAAAAATCAAAATCAAATTAAACGAATAGTTATTACATCATCATTTGCTTCAATTTTTGATCCAAGCCTAGGATTTCGTCCTGGTTATTCGTATACTGAAAAAGATTGGTGTCCATTAACTTATGAACAAGGTGCTGCTGCAAAAAATGATCCACTCACAGTTTATCGTGTATCGAAAGTATGTGCTGAACGTGCTGCATGGGATTTCGTTGAAAAAGAAAAACCAGCATTTACAATTGCAACTATATGTGAACCAATGGTTTTTGGTCCATCTGTTAATGGTTTTAAATCATCAGATGATATACATACGTCTAATGGTATGATATGGTCGGTGGTTACTAGTGGTAAAGATGCTAAAGTTCCAGAAATACGTACACCATGGCAAGTTGATGTAAGAGATGTTGCACGTACACATATAGCTGCTTTAGAACAAATGACAGACACAAATGAACGTTATCTTATAGCAGCAGAAACTTGGAGTCATCAGAGAGCAATCGATATTATTCATGAAAGTACTACCATTCCAACAAGTATCAAGGATACAACACCAATTGGCACAAAAGGTCAACGATTATCGGATCATTTTGATATCGATAGTTCGAAAGCACAAAAAGAATTGGGTATTACATTTATACCTTTTGAAAAAACTGTTGAAGATTTAACATTACAATTTGCTCAATTGCAAGAAAAAGTACAACATCATTGATTGAAATTTAATAATTTTTGAACTAAATTTTATTTTTTATTTCTGTAGTAAAAAAAAACTTGATTTTAGTTCTAATTATTCAAAATAAAAATACATATTTAGCATTTCTTAATCATAACACAATATAGTTGTCCGAATACTAACGTTGAAGCTTATACTTTATATAAACATCATTATCTGTCTATCTCCGTGACCGAGGTCATCCATCGAGCATGAACTTTTGCCCTTTATCTTGATCTATTTTCGCTCTCGCTTGTTTCTGCTCTGTATTGATTCACTTTTAGAATAAATCGTGAACACGATAGTTGTTCCGTTATAATTAACGCAAACGATCATTAGTTATTGAATAAAAGATTATTATATAGAACATATATTATGATTTCACCATAGTCTAGCAAGATCTTTCTTTCTTTCTTTCTCTGTATGTATGCAAGAACTACTGTAATTTAGAAGAAAAAAATTGTCTGAAGCAAAGTGAGTCATTAAATACACACGTATTACCTCCACACAACATCTATATATTCCGATGTAAAAAAAGAGGAAGAGGAAAAAAAATTCTTTCACAATCAGTTTGTAAAACGTGCACATAATACATTTTTGTTTTTCTCTTTAATAGAAATTGTTACACGCTTTTAACTTTTTTGATGGAAAAAATGAATAATGAAGAGACAAATCTTGTTCATTTATGTCCGAAATATTCGGGCGGATGTGAACATACGCCATTAACAAATGATGATCTTTTAAAACTTACGGATCAACAAGGACAATTGATTTATGGACCTAGTTTATTCGCACTTCAATATCGAGTTCTTCCTTGTACGATGAGTGAATCACAAGGAAATTCTAATGAATATGGTGATACTTATACGTACAATATGTACGGTAGATTCTCGGCTTTAAATCGAGGACGACGATGGAATGGAAAACGTAAACAAGGAGGCATGTATCATACTACAAGGTTTGTTAATTATTTTCTAGCTTTATTATATATAAATTATTGAATTTTACTTTCTAATTTTAGTGTAATACATTTTCTTATCAATGAATACAAAGTAGATCCAGATACATTTCTTTATAGTTCGAGTTATGATATCTCGGATAATGATTCTCTTATGACCGATGTTTATATCAACTTAGGCAATTATTTTTCAGGTATATATTATTTCTTTAGGATCACATATATAACACAAAAACTTCAATTCTAAGAATTTTCAAATAAATAAATATACTATTTGCATTTTAGTACAATTTTCTGGCGGTGTTCTAAGTCCTACTAATGTTGACAATCCTAATAATCTAAAGTCTGATCAAGAAGACAATGTTTTCAACTGTTTTTCCGTCATTCAGGTAAAAAGTAGATCCTAGTATTATAATTCTCTTTTTTCTTCTATGCAGATATTTCATATACCACAAAAAGCGAAAGAAGCTCGAATGTTATTGCAACAATTATCTAAATTCAAATTATATCCAGTAACTGAAGCTACTCTTCAAATGGTTTGTCATGATACACAACATGGTTTCTATACATCATCGATTCGAATGAAAAAGCCTCACATTACCGATCTTAAACTTCATTATGGAGATGATTTTCCGGATATTCATGAAGAACTTCTCGAAACATTACAAGAAAAAGATTCAACCGGTATTACATTACTTCATGGTCCTCCTGGTACTGGCAAGACTTATTATCTTCGTTATTTAATTAATGAAATTCAAGATAAAAGTTTAATTTATGTTCCACCTGATTTAGTCAATGTAAGTTAATTCATACATTATACAATTACATTTATTCTATCAATCTAAAATATGTTTTGTAGGATATGACAAAACCTGGTTTCTTGCCATTTCTCATGCAACATCCGAATTCAATACTTATTGTTGAAGATGCTGAAAATATTATTCGTGATCGTCAACAAGATAGTTACTTGCCTAACCAAGCCGTTGCAAATTTACTCAATCTTTCTGATGGTCTACTTGGTGATGCTATGCATCAACAAATTATCTGTACGTTTAATTGTGATGTCAAAGGTATCGATCCTGCTCTCTTACGTGATGGACGTCTAGTAATCGAACATAAATTTGATAAATTAAGTGTACAGAATGCTCGTCGTTTATGTATTGAATTAGGTATACCAAATAATGGCGAGGATATTCATGAATCGACTACTATAGCTGAAATTTATACGCGAAAGAATACTGTAGAAGCAACTTCTGCAAATGATCTTGAGAATGGCATAACATTAAGAGAAAAACGAAGATTGAATAAAAAGAAACAGAAACAACAATCACATTTGGGCTTCTATTCTTAATTATATATTTTTTTTTAATTTAGAAAAATATAAATAAATAAAATATATAGTTGGAGTCTTTTCTTTTGTTATTGAAAATTGAATTTTTCAAGACATATCAATTTACATTTCAATAAAATGAGACATAAATACAAGAGATGTCAGTTAGATGCAACGTATTCTCTTGATATAAACATATCATTTTTCTTTCACATACTACTATTGATTTAATAGAATAAAATCTACTTATATTATATATTAAATACAACTCACAGATAAACAAATGAATTATTTGTGATGCTGTATTTGCCTTTTTATTTCTTATTAAATCTTTTCAAAATTTATTATTCAAATATTGTAAAATATTTAATACACCTGAATAGATTGAATCATTATCTTTATTCAAAAAATTTATTTTAATGAAAATTGATCTTTCGGAATTCTAACGACTTGTCATTCGTGTGGGTGGGCGTGGGTGTGGGTGTGCGTGTGCTGGTAGTAGCTTGATGTCATTCACACCCACACCCACACCCACACCCACCCACACCTTCAAAGTGTTCTTCAATATATGAATACACAACAACAGTTGAATATCGTCGAACAATTCATAGCAACTACAGGTGATCTATCAATTTACGACCGCGCTTTTCTGTCCATCGAGAAGATTCGAGCTAATATTTCATAGATGAATACTGCTGAACAAGACAGTTGTGCATAGCTCAATAATTATGTTACAGATTAGAAGGGTACAAAATTAATAAAACTACAAAAAGAGTATAAATCAAATAAGAAAATTAAAAAAAAATCTAGGCTTCATTAATGGGAGTGTGAGATAATATTTTTTTAATTCTCTATGATCCTTACCTTCTTGAGGGTAAATAAAATGAATATTACATTTATATATGATTTATTATAAAGAAAAGCATAGAAATATGAGAACTAATTAATAAGTTTATTTATTTAATGAACAATTACATGTTTTCTTCAGATTCCATTTACGAATTGCATGGTTCGATATTGTTCTCAGATTCAATTCGATTATTTATGGAACAACACCAATATTTGCATCGTTGCCAACATTTTTTTACTAGAACAATTTCTACTTGACGACGAAAACGTGATGAGAATATTATAAAAATATAAGAGCTGATCTAAATGAAAGCAAAAACTTACAAATATGAATTAGAGAAGAAAATAATTTTACCATATAATTTATATTGTTGATAGAAAGAAGAATTGTTTGAAGCAATCTACCAATTGCATATGCCATAGGCATACTTCGTGATGGAGGAAAATTAGTCGCATAGATACGATAAGCATTATAAGATGATACCAAACAAACAAAGGCTATCACACGCATAAGAACCATTGCTGTGATTTGTTTGTCTAGTTTACGACGAACAATTGCTAATTGTCGTCGAACTATATGACGGACATTACGATAAGCTAAGATACTAGACGATGATGCAATTACAATAGGTAGGAGACCAACTAAAACTGGATAAAAGAAATATGTTGAATACTGAACCCATGTATGATCCGATATGACACATCCAAATGTTGGCTGAATATCATAAGAAGAGCCAAGTGCAATGCTATGAATGATTGCAAAACAAACGAATATAAACGTAACATATCGACCTAGTTTCAATGTACACATTTGTCTTAGATTGTAACGATGATTAGTCGAAAAGAATTGATCAACCGCAGAAAAAGATATCATATAAAGAGTAGTGAGCGCACATATTTGTGCTAATATAAATCTGAATTTACACCAAATTGAAGAACGTCCTGTTGCATCATCTCCATATATAGATGTTAAAATAGTCAAAGTGATAGATAAAAACTGATAAATGAAGTTAGAAATTGATTCAATAGTTATATAGAAGGCACATCGATTAGTTCGAAATAGTTTCAATTGAGTAAAAACGAGCAGATTCAAGGCATTACCAATAACTTCAAAACTAAATGTAATAAAGCCACTATAAATCGAGTATTGTGTTGCAAATTGGAGAATTCCATCAGATACTGATGATGATGATGATGACATGATACTTTATTCAAAATGACATATTCTTTATTATTTATGTTTTTCTTCTTTTTCTGAAAAAGATCTAAAATATAATATAAAAAAATATATTAATCTTTTTCTTGTCACTTATTATTTATAAAACATCTTAGCGGAAATTACTGTCACAATTGATCATAAAAGTCTATAATTACTAGTATGAGACTGTTTCTTTTTTGATACAAAATATATTGTATCTATTAAATGATATATTCATTTCGAATATAGAGTTAAAATCTAATAAAAGAATACTTGAATTTCTCATTAAAGCTATTTGTAACTTGTATAAAAGAAAAAAAAAGATGTCTTTCTCTGGACTGTCTACACATAAATAATAAAAAGAGAATTTATGTTAATATTTGATATCAAACAAATATTTCATTAAACTATTTCATTAAATAATAATGCATTCATTGAATACATATTCTAATTCATCTACACAATACATTGCCAGTAGCCTTTTAAGATATTAAATTTCATTTTCTTCACAATAAAGATTACGAATATGTCTTGAAATCCGGAGAATAAAAAATCCGGAAAATTTCTGATATCGTTCTAACAGAAGAGAATGATAATATTCTTCCATAAATGTTTATGGTTGTCTACGTCAATCATGATTATCGTCTATCGAGTGGCATTCTACTTTATTGTGCTATGCTATTCTATTAGCAAATATACACAGACGTGCACCTCGAGAGTATGGGTGTTGTGTCCATGCTTTATCCACACCCACACCTTCTAACTAAAGTCAATACTCTTACCAATAGGAATGTGACAGTTTCAGTTCGAAAGAACTGAACCTGAGCTTTCACAGTCCTACTTGTCAAACATTTCGAGAGCGATGAGTCGATCGCGATGAATATCTTGTGGGATTTTCTGTATTGGTGACTACTAAAAAGTGAACCACATCACTTCTCTTCAAATCAAATGATTTCTCTTCTTTCTTGTACATGGTTCTTTGTTAAATAAACTGTTAAATCTTTTTCCAAAAATTTTCCGGATTTTTTCTTCCGAATTTTGGCACAATACCGAATCTGTCAATTGCTTTTTATTAAGTAAAATCATTGATTCGATTAGAAGTTAAAAATTTTGTTTTAAACATACATTTCATAATTGTATTTATTTAAAAATTATATTTTGTTCTTATAATGATAAGAATATTAAATTACAAAAATATATTTAAACACAAACTTCATTTAATACAGACATATACAACAATTAAGTTTTTACGAAAAAAGGAATAGTTCAATTATGTACATATCACTCTGTATATTGCCATGTTTTACATCATTCGTTTTAATTTCTAGTTTGTGTAAATGGATTAACCATTGATACATTCATTTGTTGTCTTATATAACGACGAAATAAATTGTTCAAACCACCAACAAATGCTTTTCGGAATACACGAGATGTTAATATTGTAATATAAAATGCTTTGACATTATTTAAGTAATAAAGGTTAGTACTAAGACTAAGAAGAAAGAAAATAATCGATAAATCTACAGGAGTTTCCGTGTAAATTGGAGCAAATGTAAAATACGTAAACATTATAATCCATTGTAATGCAATGAAACTTGTTATTAGAATTTGTGCAAATATAGTTACAATAAATTGATTTCGAAGATTTTGTCCACGTGTTCTGGTTACTTCACCCTAAAATAGAATAGAATTGCATGAATGGAAAAACTATTAATTCAGTTACTTACCACTCGTCCACGACTTCGGCGAACATTTCGATAAGTAAGTAAAACAAATATTATCATTATTATTGGTGAAATTAAACCAATAAGAACAATATATGAAATACTTGTTACCATCGGTTGTATTGATATACATAAATATCCATACATAAGATCATAATTGATAGGAACATACAATGAAAAAAGACCACTGGTGAGAACAGTCAGACCAATCATCCATGGTACTATTCGAAGTTGAGTTATTCGACGAATAGATGATGTATGATCACATGTTATGGCAAATCGGTCAATAATAGCCGTGCATAGAAAATTTATTGATAAATGTGGCAAAAACACCACGATAAAGATATAGAATTTGCAAAGAGCAGATGATGTAGACCATGGTAGTGTAAATCCGAATTGCCATGCAAGGTAACTTGGAAATGAATTAATACAGAGATCAATAATATCAATGAATGAACCACAAAGTGAATAAATACAACAAGTATTTGAACGAAGTTGAGGTTGAAGATATGTAAAAACATTACCAATAAATCCAATGAGACCAAAGATTAAAAAGATTAATGGTAAATAAATAAGAATATTTTGTGATATAAAATTAAGATTGTCACTTAATGACTTTGATGTTTGTGTAATATCGCCTTTAGTTGTAATGTTATTGTCAATCATTTTAGGGATTTGTTTGTAGAATAAAGATATTTGGTCGGAATACATTAGTATATGAAATGAAGAATGTATGTATGTGGAATTTCTTTCTTTTTTTTCTGTAACTATAAACTGAGTGAAAAGCGGGTATATATATTTGATGATTTGCACTTATAATTATTCTGTCTTTTTATAGAAAGTTCTCTGTAGGTCATGTGAGAACTATTTCTGCTACAAAGAATATATACATGCTGAGTTTTTTTGCAAGAAATTTAAAACATGAGAATTTTCTTTTTAGTCATTAAGAAGGAAATGACAACATAGATATACATTGTCGAATGCTCTAGAAAATGTCACGCGTTCTTTTGCTTGTACAATTATTTTGACATTAATAATCATTATTTATCACCTAATTACATTCTCTTGAATTCATTAGATTATTTTATAAATTTATAAAAAATTCAAACTAAAGTTACAAACATAAAACCCTAACTATATGAAGTATACTGGATAAACAAAGTGCATCAAAATGAAATAAAATCTTGATCACATTTACCCATTCATAAATAATATTGACAAGAATATTTTTTCTGTAAAATAATTCAACTTAGTTCTTATTTTGTCCGGGTATTCTAGTTGATAGAACTCTGCATGTTCTTTTTTTTATATTATTTTAATAGACATGATATTTCTAAAAAAGATTTCAACTTAGAAACTGGAAACATCATCTATCTAAATACGTAGAATGACGTTCACATCTCAAACTCTCATTAACAATAATAAAGTATATTTAAGTGGAAAAATAATGAGTTTGAATCTGCTTTGACCAACACTAAGCATTATTTATTACTAATAACTGTAGCATAAAATAATATCGATATATTAATTTTTCATCTTTCTGTATATATTATAAAACTATTTAGGATATTGTGAGAAGTGTTGATAGTAATTCATGGTTAAAATCAAAAATGAATTTGTAAAAGTCTTATAAAAATTGCATAGAAAAATTTATTAGATTTAGAGTTCTAATTGGAATAATGTCTTTTTAGTGCAAACAGTAGCAGCCTCGGAGATAAATATAATATGTCAAATAAAAATAGAGATTTGAATTATAAACTTTCAGTAGAATGAATACAGTAATTAAAAATATATTTATCAGAATTCTAATTGTAGTATTAATCAAGGATTTACAGAATTAAAAAGTGTATTTTTAATCTTCTAATATGTCGAAGTGTAAATTTAAATTAGTTTACTTGTTTGAATCGAGAAAAAAAACATTTTTATGAAATGAAATTTAATTTTGTTCAAGTCGTTAGTATTGTTTGATAATGAAGAGAAATGATAATTACAGTTATTCTCATATAATCTGAAAATTAAAAGTGTTATTATTACGGAGCTGTGCCTTGAAATAGTTATAATTAATTCATTATAAAATTCTTTTATAGATTATATTTATATTAATTCTGACGTCTACAAGATGTTAAGAAATATAATTAATTATGGACTTTATAAATATTAGATTCTATTCAGACGAAAAGAGGGTTTGATTATTTTGATATATTGTTATATGTTAAAGTGACTATTATAATCAACTTAATAACAATCCTTTAATCAAGATTTTAGAGGACCTAGTAAGGTTCATCATCAGAGTTCACCAGGATCTGCTTCTTCCTTTGTGATATGCACGTAGTACAAGGTGAGAAACAATAGAACCAACATTATAACGATATTCATCGATTATTCATGGCTGGTCTTAACCTAATAATGATAAGAAGAGGCTATGGGTGTGATCAGATGTAGGTGTGGATGTATGATAATATAATATCCACACCCTCAAAATTACGTCGATAACATAACACATCAATAATAAAAAAAGTATTGAGAAAAATATATGAGAGATGCATAAAAGTGAATATACTGATATTTTCATTTGTTTGATTGATGAGGATACTGCACGATCGATTAAGCTAAAATCAGTACTGAACAACTTTGTGATTCTCACAATTCATCATTCACTATCTCTTCATAGATTAAAATGATATAGCGTAAATAGAACAAATCATATAAAACAGATAATTTTATGTATCTTGTACACTGAGGAACATCTCAAACATACGCTCTATATAATTGAACACTTCAGTAACGTAGTATGCGTTCTCCGCAAAACAATCATTGACTTGATCTTTATTCATACAACTTCCAATATACGCGAAAAATTCCATATTTTAATATTAAATGAAAGGGGTATGGATGTGAGCAAATAAAAGGTCATCCTCACCTTCAAAATGTATTGTATTCATATACTTCAGATTCTGTTGATGAAAAATTGTTTTCTTACAGTCTACCATCGTAATGATTGCTCTTTAAAAACAATTTTTTTTAATTTGATTTATTCAATGTTCTGACACACAAACACTGACAACGTCAAATAATTACATCAAAAGAAATTGTTTCTACATTTGGAAATTTATTAATATCTCTTCTAACTAGGAGCAACTTGATTATTGGCTGCTAATTGTTGTCGCCATCTTCTAAAATATATTTTCGTCATTACATAAACAAATTGTCGACGAAATCGTTCTGACACGCACATATAAATGTAAAATGAGCTCTAAAACACAGTCAAAATTCATATATTTAATCAAATCTATTATACTACTTACTCCAAAATATGTATAGAAAATCAGTATTGTTATTGTACTAATAAATTGTAATATTTCTAAGATAGCTGCATTACTTATATTAGTTGTAGCATATAAAATAGCAATCATGGTAACACATGGTACATTAGTCAAGAAATTGAGAAGTACTTGAATAAAAACCATAGTTGTTAATTGTATATCCAACTCTCGACGAACAATAGGGACTATGCGATAAGCTATTTGTTGTATATTACGATAAGCTAAGATTCCGATTAATACTGAAATAAAGTCAGGAATATAACCTGTTAAAAATAGACTAATAAAATAATTTCTATATATTGACATATTTTGATCTGTAACAGTGCATGTAACCTTGCCGGTAGAAGGAGATGTTACGTGTTGTAAAAATATTGGATATGGAACTAGAAAAAGACAGCAAATGAAAGCAAATATTATTATCAAATAATAAGCTGTTTTGATATTGCTCCATTGTTGCCAACGAACATGATTACAAGTAACTAAATATTGATCAATGATTGCCAAACATAAACATATGTATGATATCAATGAACATAATAGAAAAGTAGTTAATCGAGCTTTACAAAAAGCTACCGACATTGAATTCCAATCAATTGCAAAACCATAAATCATTATACGAGAAAATAGACCAAAAACTAATTGACCAATATTGACAAAAGACATTATACTTAGATAGAATGCAGATGTATTCTCTCGGAATGTTTTCAAACTCAGAAATACAATAATGGTGAATAATTCGCCAAGAATACCAGCCACAAGGATAAAAAAACCACCATAGATAGTGATCTGTTGTCCAATAAAAGTTAATGTCATCTGATGAATCTTAATTTTATTTTCTATTAGATCTAGAATATAATAAAAGATTGTTTTTAAGCTGAAAAAAATATATTTAACTCTTTACGATTATTGTTCATTTAATATACAGATAGCTAATCGCGCAATAATGAAAAAAAAGGATTCTAATATGCATCTTGAGAGTTAATATTTATCAGAGCTATGCAAATGACAGTTGTTTATTGTATTCATATTTTTAATAAAATAAAAAGTAAGACTAAACAATATTGATGTGTGTCAAGTAACTTAATCCTCTAAGACTCAATTTTTAATTTTAACTATGTTATTATCAATCTGTCAAACAAATTCATTTGTTCTGCTGCTTTGAAGGTGTAAATCTAACGCTTCAAATATAAAAAAGTCTATTCTATACCAATATTTTCAACTATAAATCATATACGCCAAAGATTAACTTTTAGTCATTAATGTAGTACATGACTTAATAAAAGTATTTATAGATAAGTATTTATGTGATGAGATAGAGAAAAAGATCTAAATTAGTTATCTATAGTTTATTCACGTATCTTTTTTTGTTTGAAAATCTTCCATTCTATACTATTGTACAGCGATTCTGAAAAAAATCTGTGCGTCAACAACAGATTTTTCCATTAAGGTTTAATTAATAAAAATTAATCTCATCGAAGAAGTTAGCAAATGAAAAGAAAATATTGCTTTTCTTTTTCTATTTTTAAATTATCATTTACTTTAGTTATACAAATGGGTTAGCCTAACTGAACAGAGAATAAATACAAAAGATCACTATTCTCATATATTTATTTATCAGTAATTTTTTACAGAGAAACTCATACTCGTGCTAATAGGTCGCACTCACTTGATGAATATTTTCATTATCATATAATGGCGTTCATAGTAAATGATAAAATGAAGAATATGACGTCAATGGCCAAGGGCGTTGCTTACTCCTTTATAATGAAAACTTAAATAAGCTGTTTGCCCCAAAGTAAAGAATCTAGTAGTACTAATCTGTTGGTAAAATATATTAAATAATAGTAATTTTCTCATAAGAAAAGCAATTAACGAGAGTAATGTTTTCCATACAATTATTAACTACTATTCATGTCTTTCGGCATTATCACATGTCAAATATCGTATATAACCACCCGTGCGAATTGCTGACAGATGCAAGATAAAAGGATAAGGATGTGCATTTGTATGTTATCATCATCTCACAGCCACAATCACACTCTCAATTATCGACTTAATCGCACTGAGAATTAACAATGGATCATTTTTTACAATATTTGTTGGAATTGCCATAATCTATTGAAAAACTACTATATCTATAAATCCAGAACAGAAATTACTTCTTTAAAAAAAGTTATAGATGATAACTTTGTTTTACCTTCTGATTAATAATAAAATTTTTGTATATTTGTTTTTTGATTATAGTTTTATAAATTCTTTTCTTATGGTAAGTATTCTTCTTGAAGTTGTCGATCGATCGGATAATTTTAAGAGTAGGTGAGTATAGGTGTGAATGAATTAGTGTTGAATGAGACATATATATTTTATAATAATGACTATTATTTGGTTCTATATAGATTTTTCTAGGGTGTG
>CAJNOI010000175.1:113560-186839 GCA_905250115.1 Adineta steineri
ATGAAGAAGCCAACAACGCCCAGCCCCACACCACACCCACACCCTCAATTCTGAACATTGCAATTTAGGCGAAATGATAATCTATCGAGTTATCAAGATAAATAATACTTCGGAAGATTAAAATGAGACACTCTTCAAACTCTTGATTATTTATTTAAATATAAGAACTTTCTAAAGTGAATTACAACAAATAAAAATTTAATACACCTTTAAAACATATTTGGTGTATTCTGTATATCTTCATGAACTTTCAGTATTTCTGCTCGAATTGTATTTGATGGTCTGAAAAGAAAAACAATTTTATTTTATTTTGCAATATAAAAAGAAAGTAGTCTTCGTTTCCGTACCTTGTATTATTGTTAAATAGCTGTCTCGCTTTGCTTGCTGCTGCATCTGCCAAATGTAAAACACTTGGAATTGATTCACTCAATCGATTACCAATACGCTGATCAGTAAAGCAGAGAGAATATGTAAGTTCTTCTAATTCACTAAGTGAATATTGAATTTCATTGACCAATACAACATAATTTCCAATCTTATTCGTTCCTAAACCTGGTTCATGGGAATTTAGTAAAAAATTGGAATAATTCGGATATGGACAAATGATGGAACTATCAACAACAACGCCAGATTCAACATTTTCAACATTAATAATACCCGTTGAAGACCAAGGCAGTCCAAAGAAGCGCGTATGATGACGTTTTTTAACAACAATAAATGTAAGAAGAGGAGAAAACGTATTTGTTGGATATATGGCTAGAAAGAAAGAAAAAGAATTTTTTCATCATACCCTAATCAACTAAACTTAAAAAGCAACGATCTTGCCATGACTTAATCTTATTTATATAGTTACACAAAAATTTGCTCCTTACCTTGAAAAGCTTCCTTCAAGGCAGTCACTTCTTCATTCAGTACACGTTCAAATTGTCCATCATCAACTCCATCGCGATAGAAAACAATATGTTCTGGTAGTGCACCGTCATTGTTGTCCATGAATGCGGCCAACAGTTGTTTGACGATTTCTTTCAACAATAAAATCGCTTCTTCTGATTGTTTTCCTTTACTTGGCCATTGACGAGAAATACGTTGATTTGTTAATGTACACTCAGAATTCATACTTGCAACTACTGCTGCAATCGATGGTAATTCACCAGAATAATTATTCTTCGTGTGTTGAACATCAGCTCCAATAAACATTGTTTTAGTATTTGTTTTCAACTCAGCTACTTGTTTGTTTTCCCCACTTAATTTAGCATTCACTGTTTGCAAGAGATTACTACAATAATTTTTTAAATTTCTTATTTGTTTAACTTTTGTAAAATTAGCACATTGAGTAACAAGACCTGAACAAAAAAGAGATAGAAAAAATCTATCACAACTACATAAATAGTGATTAAAGATTTACGTACCAAATTCTAGATATGCAATTTGTTTGAAAACACTGTGTATCTCTTTATTTCGACAGTTTTCCAGACAGAGAATAAATTGACAACCCCAGTTTTTAAGCTCAGAGAAATGATTTCGAAGTTTGCGTTCTAGATCTCTATCAGCAACGATTTCATATTCGTCAGGATTTTCAGGTAATGCCATTCTTTGTTGATTTGCTGCCTGTTAAAAAAAGAAAGAGAAAATAGTTCTTAGGAGGTATAGCTATGAGTAGATAAAACTTACATCATAGAAACTATTCAACAATTTTTCTTGCACGTCTCTCATATTTGGTTGTCGAGGATCAACCAGATAGATAAAAGCCATTTTATCAACTGGAACTGGATTTGTAAAACGACGTTGTCGATTGAGAGTAATTTGACGTTTTTCGAGAGTTTCATAAGGAATTGTCATCATTTCGTCACAATTGATTTCCAGTTGAATTTCTTTACACAATTCATCATCATGAAAATTGCAGCTTGCGATAGCTGCCATAATGGAATGAAATCGGTCACTGACTGATGGTGCTGAAACAGGTTTCGTGCTGTCGTCTTCCTTGGCTTGTTGCCACTCTCGGAAAATGCAAAGTTCAATTGGCAGATCAACTATATTTTGTGGTCTGTTTCGTTTATAGGCTTTCAAGCAGTATAACTTTGGATAACGAAGTTCAAACCCGAGATCTTTGTAGTATTGATCTAAAAACTGACCTGATCTTTCAAGGAAAATTTTTTTAGGAAGTTCATTCGAAAAACACCCAGTGAGAACATAGTTTGTTTCATAATCTGATTGAGTTGTTGTAACTTCAACATCTCTTAGAAAATTGCAGACTTGATTATATTGTATATCGGACAGTTCTCCATTAAATGTAGACATATTTCGCTGATTCAATAATCTTTCCCAAATAAATGGTAAAAGATCGGAATGAGGATAGAATCTTGTAATCGTGGTATCTACATTCAGTGTCGGACCTGATTCTGTGAGACATACAGCTTGTTTGAAGCCATTAAGAAGATCATAGGGTCCATCTGGACGTGGCTCTTCATCCCATCGATAGAAGACTGAACCAATAACTTTGAATTGCTGTTTCAACACTTGTTTGATCAAAGTTTCAATAACTCGAATCGAAGACTGATCTAAATCGTTTGTACCACTTGTAGCTGTAAGACTTTTGATTGTTAAACGACGGCGATATCCTTGATCTTCTTTCTCATAGACAACTGGCAGTTTGTCTTCGAAATTTGTTGTACTATACAGACAACTTCCTTCATCGTACCAACAAATCGCTGTTGGGTGAATTTCTTTGGCAAGCAGGATATTGGAAACGAATTGATGACGTTTTTCTCGACTGCTGAGATTAATATATTTATTTTGTTTTTCATGGTATTCTTCAACAATAGCATCGTATTGGTAGAAGGTCAGATCATGAGCAAATGAACATGGAAAATGATTAACATGAATGACATCAACCATATCTTGTTGAGATGTTATTCTTACTGCTTGAACTGATTTTGGAATTGTACTGTGCTCCTTCGATGCATTCAATACTAACGATGTAAGAGCAGTTGTTTGTTGATTCACTGCTTGCTAGAGAGACAGAGATTTAATTTACAGACCGACATTCTAATATAGCTTTCAATTACTTACATGCATGGTTTCATGTTGTCTTGATGTCTGTTTAGCTTTATTATTCGTGGCAGACATATTATCTTTGAAAACTATGAAAAAAAAATATTAATTGCTGCTATAAAATATTCTTCAAACTCGAAGAAATATCTCTAACTTACCGTTTTTTCCCACTATTTTCTGTTCTGTTTATTCTTTTCTAAATGAATAAGTTGAAGAAAGAACTCTCTTTTTATGCTACTATATATATTCTTCAGGCGAATAATGGGTATTTTTTTTTCCCAGTAAAAAAAACCCAATACGTCAAGTATTTTTTATCTTTCCCACTCCACACGTCAGTTTGGTTTCATAATCATGGTGTAAGAAAGAACATTAATATGTAGATGATTTCAGCGGCATGTATTTTTATTTCTTCTTTACATGTCGCTTGTCTGTCCTTTTTTTTCTTCCTTCTTCTCATGCAATTTATATTAGATTCACGTGGTTTACTTCTGTTCTCTCGTATAATGAAGAGAATGAGATCGAAAGAGAAAAAGAGCTTTATAAAATAAGAAATTCTAAAATAAGATTAAGAAAGGATGTTAATGGATATCTGTAGTTCATCGTATTCACTCATTATTTTCTTCTAAAATAATACGTCAGTTCCACAAAAGAAGAAGGAAAATAACAAGAATACGAACAAACACTAATATAGCATATAATGTATTTCTCGTTTATAATTGATTTTCATTTATTTCTATATTCAAAAGATCGAAAGTTGATATGAAAAAAGAATGTCTTAACATCGGTTTCTGGAAAATATAGATTTACTTATTACAAGTTCGTTATTAACAAATTACATAAAATCAAACATCAAGATGATCTTTGTTTTAATTGAACTAGGAAGTTCACTTACTTCAAATGAATGTAATGAAATTCTGATTAATATACAGAAAGAACAATTTGAAAATATGTCTGATAAATGTGATATTAGTAAGCGAAATAATTCACGATTAATTCTTATAGATGATCGATTAGCTCGAATACGATGGAGACATCTAAAATTCGGTCATAAAGCAACAAAACTTATACAAAATAGTAAACCATTAGGTTTTAATATTGAAGGTATTTGGAAACTAAGTGGCGTTAATTCAAGAATGAGATATTACAAGAAGCCATTGCATTTGAGATAGCAAGTGGATTTCAAGTAATACAACGTTTTGTGTTAAGAACTAATGTATTAGTGAAGAGAGTAGATGCAATATTCGGATTCGCAATATGTCTAGAAGAAGAAGAGGATTATTTCGTTCATTTAAATTATTTCCGTGAAGCACAACAAAATGAATTAAAAGAATATCCTAATTCTGGTGTATCTACAAATACCGTTACTACTGAAGAATTATATGAACATCTGTTGTCAATTCGATATTGTTATCCACGTTCATTACAATCAATTATCATATAAGATGAACAAAACCAATTGATTGATCAATTATCTGCTGAAATTTTGTTTCATATTTCGAAATATTTACATGAACATCTTGAGGATGAATGTGGGGCAGTGATAGTATTCACACACACTCTACACCCACCCATCACACTCTTGTACACGGAATAGTGAAAAAAGATTTTTATAAAATATAGAATGACAATCTGCCTCTTCTAAAAGATATATTGATTAATAAGTAATATACTCAATTTACGAATGAAATGTTATTAAATAAATAAAATTAAGTTTATGAATTAATTTTAACAAGCCAATAAAATACCGACATTGTTACTTCCTTGATTTGCAACAATAATGCCGATTTTGCCGTCATTATTGACATCGACCACGGCTACATTTCGTGGATTGGCGCCAGTTGTGTAAGTTGTTTGTGTAGTAAACGTACCATTACCTGTATTGAGGAAAACGCCGACATTGTTACTACTATAGTTCACGACAATAATGTCGGATTTGCCGTCGTTATTAACATCGCGCACTACCACATTTAGCGGGAGGGTTCCAGTTGAATACGTTGTTTGTGCAGTGAACGTGCCATTTCCTGTGTTGAGAAGAACACTGACGTTGTTACTACCAGAGTTTGCAACAATAATGTCCGGTTTGCTGTCGCTATTAACATCCACTACTGCTACACCATACGGATTGGTGCCAGTTAAGTAAGTTGTTTGTGGAGTGAATGTACCGTTACCAATGTTAAGAAGAACACTGACGTAGTTACTATTAGAGTTTATAGCAATAATGTCTGGTTCGCTGTCGTTATTAACGTCGACTACCGACAGAGAGTACGGGGTACTGCCAGTTAAGTAAGTTGTTTGTGAAGTGAATGTACCATTGCCAATGTTAAGGAGAACACCAACGCTATTACCATTAGCATTTGCAACAATAATGTCAGGTTTGTTGTCGTTGTTGACATCAATCACTTCTACATCGTATGGACCGGCGCCCGTAGGGTAAGTTGTTTGGGCAGTAAATGTGCCGTTGCCGATGTTGAGGAGAACATTGATATAGTTACTATTAAGATTTGTGACAATAATGTCTGGTTTACTGTCGTTATTGATATCAACCACTGCCACACTGTTTGGCTTTGCGCCAGTTGGGTAAGTTGTTTGTGTAGCAAACGTACCATTGCCGGTGTTGAGAAGAACACCGACATTGTTACTATTCACGTTTGTGACAATAATGTCCGGTTTACCGTCGTTATTGACATCAACCGCTGCCAAGCCGAACGGGCCTGTACCAGTTGCATACGTTGTTTGTGCCATGTATGTTGTGTTGCATAGAGCTATTACAAACAAAAATTATTTTTTGGCATGTGTGACGAGGCGAATACTTTTTGTTGCGTTCTGTATACTCTTTCTAACAACTACTTCAACTTATATAACTATATTAGATAGATGTTATACAATACTTTAAAAAATAGCTCAATTTGCTCAGCTTCTGATGCTCTATCTCTCGGTGTATTGTACGATAAAAATTCTCTCGCTTGCTGGAGTAGAATCTTAAAAGACATTTCTAGAACGATTTATAGCTAATTTCTTCACAATAGACTGTAGTGCTCAAAAGTCGATATAGGCTAGCTCTATCATAGAGGGTGCGGGTATCTTATCCATATTCCAACATTTACACTCACATCCACTCTTTCAAAACTAATACTAATAGGAAAGAAATTCTGAGATGTTTACAGAGATTTATGTATCATACTTTGTAATTTCAATACTTACCAGGAGCGGTTGACGTGGTGGTTGTTGTACTGGTAGTTATCGTGGTACTCGTAGTGCTAGTGCTAGTAGTTGTAGTACTGGTAGTTGTTGTTGTACTAGTAGTTGTTGTAGTACTGATAGTTGTTGTAGTACTGATAATTGTTGTAGTACTGGTAGTTGTTGTTGTACTAGTAGTTGTTGTAGTACTGATAGTTGTTGTAGTACTGATAATTGTTGTAGTACTGATAATTGTTGTAGTACTCAAAATGGTAGTGCTGCTAATTGCTGTACTAATAACTGTTGTAGTACTCGTGGCGCTAGTGCTGGAAGTTGTTGTAGTAATTGTAGTGTTAGTGCTAGTAGTTGTTATACTAGTACTTGTTGTGCTACTAGTGGTAGTTGTAAGAGTTGTTGTTGTTGTTGCTGCTATAAAGATAAAAATAAATTGTCAAAAAGAATACTAATGACTTGATATCAAATAGAAAATGTATTGTATTGACGTCTACTGAGAATCTCTCACAGAAACTGCATTGCAATCTCAATGAATTTATTATTCAGAAAGAAAAGGTGTTTTTTTTGTGTTTGCTAGCACTTTTCAATGACTATCGAATCTGATCGTTTTTTTCTTTCAATGTAGTCTATATTATTTCTTAAAGATCAACTATTATTCTTCATACAAAATACTATTTCAAGTTCAAGTGCTATCATATATCATGAAATTTGAGATATGCCACAGTTCTCATGCGAGACGCGATACATTCAGCAGAAAAAGTGATTGCCGATTACTGAAGAGACCCTAATTTATCTTCTATTTTTGAAACATTGAAAGAGATATGATTCACATTGCTGTTATGACTATACTCATAGTTGTAGTATCCGTAACTTTAACATCAACAAAAGTTTTTCATGCCATATTCACAAATATGGGAGTTTATTGACGGTAATCGAGCGTAAAAAAAATTCAAAAGTAGAGCAAAAAATAGGATTATTCTCCGTTCTATCGTGATTGGTTAGCTGAAACTCACTGGATTTATGCCGCATTTCTAATTTTAATTCATTTTGGATAAAGTTTTATTTCACAAATACAATAAAAATTGCCCACAATATTACCATTTTTTATTTGGCCAAAGAAATAGAAACTTCACTCGTTAGCTTCATTTTTAAATTCAAACACTGACCTAGCTACTAGTGGATAACTATCAAAACATACGCATTCATCTAAAATAATAAATTAATACTCACTGGTAGTTGATGCCATTGTTATGTTCGGATTTAGTGCGTCGAAAACAAATTTGACATCTGATGTGAGGCCACTAGTAAATGTTATATGAAAAACAAGTTCTGACGGACCTCTTCTGATCGTATTCTCGATACCAGTAACGAAACGATCGTTGCAGGCTTTAACACTATTGCATTTAGTTGGATATGTGATATTGAGTACAATCAGAAAAAGATTTACTGTGTTGTTGCTCGTATCATTATTGACTAATGTTCTAAAACAAAGATGCAGTGTTAACAGGAGATGATGTCTTCTTGTCGACTTATTTTTCATTTTATGACTTCGATTCTCATCATATCAGAAAAGGCAAACATTTTTGATATACTACTCTTCCGATTATCCTCGTTTTCTGTCTATAGATGAAGACAGAAAAGATATGTCAATATTTGTGTATTTTAGATATGCTTCAGTAAGTCATATCATGCAAGAGTTAAAATTTTTATAACATTATTCTCAGTCAAGTTTTAACGAATAACTCGTAACGAATGATATGTTCTTTTTTTTCTTGTTTCAAATCGGTCTTCTATACTAGGAAATAACAATGAATGAAAGCGTCACATACTGTCCTTTATGTCTGAATACTAATAGTAGAAAAAGAGAGTAGATGATAGATGGCAAGACTTACGTTTGCCGCTTTCGTCGTGTTATAATCAGACTCTGTATGAATCTCGCAGAAAATACTCGAACCATATTATGCGAGCAACTGTATTGTTGAGCAATCTTCGAAGAAAAAAATCATGTCAATTCTTTCGTACAAACTTATATATCGTTACCTGTGCTGAAAGTCCTGGCAGATCCGAAACGACCAGTGAACCATTGTTTTGAATGTTCGTCTTATAACTGATATTCACCAGAGTCGACGCTATAATAATATACAAAAATAAAGAAAGTTTTTTAAGCACTTGAATCGTTTTTGAGATGAAACACTGTTTAGCTAATAGTCCTTGATGAATATCTAGATCAGCTTTATTTGTCGAACAAGTGTTCTCATGATCTATCAGTTTCTTTGCTAGCAGTTCGAAAAATATGACTTATTTAAAGAAAGATTATCAACTAAATACAATATCATTTAGATATTCCTTTACTAGTGCAGTAATATCAGTTTTTTTCTATGTACCTGAGTCATCGACGAAACCGATAATACCACTACCAATAACAACGGGTCTTGGCAAAAAATAAAATATGAAACCAATAAAGACAGCCAACACCCACAGAGAAAACACACAACAAGGAATGTGCTTGATAATCCACATCATTTTATGAAGAAGAAAAAGTGCAAGTTTCCAATTGACACTGATTATATTTTACTGTGCTCTATTACTCAGAATATATTCTTGAACTGAGTGACAATAAAATAGTAAGTGAAATTTTGCAAGTGCTGCTTTGAAATTGTAAACTTTTTTGAATAAATGATGATATTATTGTTAGAGACAATATACGATCAACAGTAGTGATATATTACTATTGTTATTTGTCGGCGAATCTATAACAACAAAAGAATTGTATTCTATTCAGGGATGTTGTAAAAAAAATAAGAAATATGAAAAAAAACTTTCAAAAATACAAAAATATAAAATCATTCGATTATTAAAAAAAATAAGACGCATATACATTTTACTTTGTTTTTATCGCTCCCATGTGTGTGCATGCAATTTCACCTTTTTATTCTTATTATATACATCCAGTCATATACGTATAGAGAAAAAAACACATTTGCTAGTTGCATTAATAGAAGATAATAAATCGACGTATACCTTTCTCCTACATTATTGATTCACGCTTGATCAAACCGTATTATTTTATTTATTTTTCTGTTTGTTTTGCACAGAGCGAGATGAGTCAACATACTGTACAAAGGATGACTGGAGGGTTTTGAATACGATCGATAATAAATCTTATATTAAATTAGAATACATGATAAATTTTGCAGAGTATTTTCATATGTAAAAATGTGATGAATGTAAATAAAAATGTATTTTCTAAAGACACTATTGAGTTATAGAGAATATGAAGTAGACTGAGTCGTATATTTAAGTGTGGGCATGAGTATTATATCCACACCCATCCTTCCTCGATAGTTTTACACAAAATTCATTCATGTTAAAAATTTAAAAAAAATAATTAATACTTGAACTGTATGATCTATTATAGAGGGAAAGTGACTTTATCATTGAATATTAATTTGATATTAATCGATATATTAAATGTAAAAATGAATGAAATTTAATCAATCATTTTTTTAAACAAAACATAAATCATGTCAGATAAGTTATTATTGATATCCTCCTTTGAGTAAGTCTAGATTGAAAATTTTGATTTTGAAAAAAATGAATTAGAATTAAAAAATTAAACTTATAAAAATTATATAGAATTAAGGTACAGGAAGATTGTATATTCATCATACATCTAAAATCATCCTTATCTTTTATCAATATTATTTTTTAACCAAAAGTAAAAGAAAACAAGTTTATGTTTCAAAATTTCAATAACAATTAAATACGTAAATACGACTATTTTTTTTCAGTTCAAACTGTAGTAAAACTAATATCCACATCATACATTAATAGAAGGTAATACTCGTTTCGAAAAGACGAAAGAATATGCAAATATCGTTGTCAATTTACGTATAAAATGACATTTTTATAGATTAATAGATTATATATAACAAAAATATTAGCGCACGAGAAAAGAATACAGAGAGTCGTTTAAAACAAATTTGTAAACACAACAAAAAAAACGTATGGATAAATACAAAATCGTTTTTCTGCGTCTCATCGTATGTTGGTTGTGTTGGACAATGAATTGTAGTGTCGTAGTATCACAACAATCATTCCAATCACACATGACTGGGAGATACAAAGGTGAATTTAGTTTTTTTCTGATCGGAGAACAATATTTATCATCATGATATACATTTTAGGTAGCATGCCATTTCTAGATTGTAAACAGTATGCAAATGACTATGAAGTTCTCAAGTATTTTTCCTTTCCCATCATGATCAATCCAGAAACAAATGGTTGGAATAAGAGTATTGCTACTATGCATCGTACAGGTATTTTTGTCGATTCACTTACACTTGCAGATACAAATAGCACTATTCCTGAAAGTATCTTTTGTTTAAAAGAACTAAAATATTTGATCATTAAAGATATGGTTTTTACTAACGGTAATAAAATTATTATCACCGTTTGAAAGTATTCATCAAAGATGTCTTTAGGTGTTGTACCAGGTAGTTTGGCAAATCTACAATTACTACGGCGTCTCGAGATTACTAACACGATTATTACTAATATGACCAATCAACTAACGTCTTTAACTCGTCTCTACTGGTTAATCTTAGTCAATTGTTCTCTTTCTCAGTTACCTAATCTCAGTAATATGTCCGATATAGGATATATTCAACTTGAACAGAATCGTTTATCTAAAATCGATGGTTTAAATGCTAACATTTACAGTTTATTGCTTTCAAACAATTTCTTTACGGAAATACCGATTGTGGAGACACCAACATACATGAAAGAACTTTCTATCAGCAATAATCCTTTGAAAAGTATCCTAAAGATAGATTCTTTTATTAATTTAGAAAAAGTTAATCTTCACAATACAACACTGTCATTCATTCCACCTACTATCAACAAACTGCAGAAGCTAGAATATCTTGACTTGTCTTCCAATAACCTATTTTATTTACCTAGAGATATTCTTGAGTTGAACAAACTCAATACTGTCTATGTCAACAACAATTCATTCTCCGATCGAGACATCGAAACAATTACATCATACTTCAACATAAGTCATCCGAATATTACTTTGCGTTTTTAACTAATGTATATTTTGATTGACTATATTAATAAAAATCTATTGAATGAATCAGATACGAATAACATTCTTTCAAACTTTTAATAAGATTTTGATATAACTGACATTAATTCTAAGTCAATTTTCGATTAAAATCATGCATCATCGTTTGATCTTATATATAGAAAAGGTTAGCGAAATGAGAAGAGAATGTCGACAGTGATTTAAAAAGAATTAGTACTGAGCACAACAATAAAAACATGAATGAATACAAGATCGTTTTTCTGCTTATCATCGTATGCTGGTGGTGTTCGATGACAGAGTGTAATGTAGAAGCATTGCGATCACACATTATCGGTGGATACAAAGGTCAGTTCATTTCATCTTGTTTATAGAATATAATTTATTATCATCTCATACATTGTAGGTATCGAAACGAGAAATAGCAAGTCAGCTGTAGATTGTAGACAATATGCAAATGACTATGAAATTTTGTATGATTTTCCATTTTGCATCATGATCAGTCCTATGTTACATTATTCGGATAGTAACATTGCTACAATGGACAATACGAATACTTTTGTCTCTTCACTCACACTCATAGACACAGGTAGTATTATTCCAGAAAGTATATTTTGCTTAAAAAAACTTGATCAATTGACTATCATCAATATGAATTTTGCAAATGGTAATAGAGTTACCATCTTAATCTGATGAATTGATAACACAGATTGTATATTTCTACTAGGTATTATACCAGATACATTAGCAGATTTACAGCGACTATACACGCTCGACATCTATAATTCATCGATCACTAATTTAACCGATCAATTCGCATCTTTGACTCGTCTTTATTCGCTAAACTTAAACAATTGTTCACTTTCTCAAATATCAAGTCTCAGCAACATGCCAGATTTACGACATATTTATCTTGAAAATAATCGTTTATCGAAAATCGATGGATTCCGAAGCGACGTCGATTGTCTACATATTTCCGATAACTTGTTCACTGAGATACCTACTTTCACAACTCCAACCAGTCTTGCAATACTTCGTATAAATAACAATCCTCTCAAAGATGTAAAAACGCTAGATTCTTTTACTAATCTCGCAGTTCTTGAACTTCGAAATACAACACTCTCATTCATTCCAACTACCATCGATAAACTTCAGAGACTCTCACACGTTGATTTATCTCATAACAAATTGGCTTATTTACCTAGAAGTATTTTCAAATTAAAATCTCTTCAATATCTCTATATCAATAATAATATATTCTCTTCGGATGAAATTAAAATAATACAAACGGAATTTCATAAAACTCATCCAAATATTACTTTACACATTTAGTTTTCTGTATTAGTAATAACTATTTATTTTATTTCTATTTAAATCGATGAATTATTTCAAAACAAAATTCATTTAAAAATAATAAAATATGTTTCAGTTTATTCAGATCGTTCCAATGCTGTTGTTAAAGGATGTTCAGCAAGCCAACGATGCGATGGTCGTTTAAACAAATTTCGTTGTAGACAATGATAAAGCAAATTTTGAACACGAGTAGAACGAGTACGTCGAACACCAAATGGTGCTCGTGAACTTGGTCGCATAGGTGCTTTTCCATAAGTCAAATGATATAGAATAGCACCTATTGAGTATATATCAACTTTTGATGTCACAGGTGCTTCAGCTGTTAAACATTCAGGCGCACTATAACCACTATGATTACGTACTGGACTTTCATATTGTCTAAATTTAATAATAAGACTAAAATAATTATTAAAATAATATTTCACGTACCCTGCTGATCTTATTTGTGCTATACCGAAATCAACAATTTTCAATTGTGATCCAAAAAATATTAAATTAGCTGGTTTGATATCACGATGAATCTATAATAACAATAATCATTGTCTTATCGATAAGTAATTCGAGATCATCTTTTTTTTTGTTTTTTCACTTACGATATTATGTTGACGAAGTCCAATAATAATATTAACTAATTGAATCCATATATATATTCGATCTTTTGTAGAAATATAATCAGAACCAGATCTAGCTCGTTTTAAATGTGTTCCATGAAGATTTTCAACTCGATCAAGTAATGTATCATTTCCTAATTCCATAGCGATAAAAGCTAAACCTCTTCGTAAATCTATAGCAGATCCATATATAGTTACAGCACAATTTTCTGCATGACGTATGATATACAGCATTTTAATTTCATTTGCAAAGCATGCGCGAATTTTAGCTGGATTAAGATTATTTCGACGATTACGAAGATCGAATACTTTCACAGCAGTCCGATGACCTACAAATCAAATATCGCAAGTTTTTCTTTCGTATAAGAAATTCTCGCTGTTTATTGACTATTATCGATATACTCGACATCGTCATAAATATAATTCATAATAACTATTTGAATATTTACCTTGTGATGTAATCGATGACCAAACCGTTGCAAAATTTCCAGTACCTCGTCTATTAATTAAAGTGTATAATTCATCTTCAATACGAAAGGTTTGATGTTTAGATCTCATATCATTAGAAGGCATTCGGCGAGTAGAATCCAACATGAATTCTAATTCGAAAAGACTTCATTATCATCATTAATATCAATGAATACTTACTTATTTATTGCTTGTGTTTTGTACACTTCATATTAGGTATTAACCATTTATGTATACATATTATTATAAGCAAAGAGCATAAGGTTATGCTTCATCGATAAAGAACGAAACAAAAATACTATACATACACGTGGTTTTGTGAATGAATCTGCGATTTGTTTTTTCTTACAATATACAAATGATTGGAAATTTTCTGAAAGCAATCATAGTTCATACTTTATTGATAACTAATATGTTTACAACAAGGCGAGGAATATTTTGATTTAGAAAAAAAAAACTGAAAATCTGGTGTAGTGTGAGTGTAGATGGCGTTAACGGTGAGTGTGTGGATTGTATAGTACTGATATCTATGTAGTATTTAGTGTTCTTTGAATATATATTCTTAAAGAATTTATTTAGTCACATAAAAAGTTCATCTGTTTCTTACTCAGGCAGACAAACACAAAAACAAAAATGCGTAAAAACGGTGAAATTTTGACAAAAATAAAATCGAGAAAAGCGCGTTAATCTTTGCAATTTAACGAGTGATATTGCATTAAATCTTACAAAATAACGCGTTCTTACGAAGAAAAGTTGAATTCTGATGATTTCATATGATTCTAAATCAGCTGTTTCCTCTTTGGTATGATTGGACTATGATTAATATGATGACACTCATATTTCTTTTTTGAATCTAGATCGTTAGATGCGACTCAATCTGATAACTAGAACTGCTCAATCCTACCATAGTCCGACGTATTTGGTAAGTGAATAGCAACAAAAATTGTTGTATATCATTGAATTATAGTATTAAGTATATTGTCGAGTCTGACAGCTGGATTTTATTAAATATTTCACTCGTTCGATACAGTGGCGTAGCCAGGATTTTTAGACTAATGGGCAAACTTCACTTGCGTCGAAAAAAAACGATGGGCAAGATTTTTATTGATAGGCTAAAACTTTTTGGCCCAGCAAAGTACTGATAATGTAGAAAAAACACAAAAATTTGAAATGAGGTTCTTTTAATCGAACATGCATTAAACTCAGATCTTAAGCTTGAGTCAGGCGTATTTTTAGTCTAATTTAGTGTCTCTGTCTATAACATTGATGTTTCAAATTCAAATTCCAAAGTCAGAAAGATGAGAATTCATTTTTGCATATAATTTCAATATTTCATCTGAATTTATATCGAGATCTATATGAATATTAGCAGAAGCAAGTCCATTAAGCTTGTTTTGTTTCATTGTAGACCGACAATAACTTTTAATTCTCGATAATTGACTGAAACTTCTCTTAGCAAAAACTGCTGATACAGGCAATGTTACGAAGAAAATTAATAAATAACGAACATTTGGATATAATGCACTGTCCGTCTCTTTAATTACTTCGTTTAACCAATTTTTTCTTCGGTCATTATTCATTTTAAGCAAATTATTGTATATTCATCCAAACTTGCAAATAAAATACAAAAAGCGATTCTTTTCTTCTTTTTTTAATTCTTCACAGAAAGAAAAAGTGAAGAGTACATGTGTGCTTCAAATGGAAGAAAAAGATATAGTTACACTTTAATTCAAAAATAGATGAACAATTTTGAAAAAGTAAAATTTCAATTGGCAAATCTCCAAATGAAATGGGCAGTTGCCCATTTGCCCCCCCTCGCTACGCCACTGGTTCGATACGTTCTAATAATTTCTATTTGACTTGAAAAGTTGATTTACTTATTCCAGTAACATAGGAGAATTTATTCTGCGTCATTCATTCTACTTACGAGTTATATTATCTTTTATGTTTTAAATTTATCATATCTCGCTTATGTTGTTGTTTTTAGTTCAATAATAATATTGACGAACTCAAATGACGTTTTAACAGAGCGCACTCCGAGTGCTAATATGACTAATATTGAGGTAAAAGTTTGTGTGACAGAACTGAGTTCTCGATGAATCATTGGCTTTTTTTCTTCTCTTTTTACATGACTACGTTTGTTAGACGGCAAATAAGATACTATATGGCTTGTAATGTCGATGTAAAAAAAGAAAAAGAACAGAACGACAGCAAAGTTCGGGTGCGTTGTGATAGTATAAAAGGAAAGAGAACGATGAGGACAACAGAGAGATTTTTAATAAGAAAGTTAATTTTTTTTTCAAGGTTAATTAAAAAAAAGAGACAGATAATATGGCAGCATCTAGAGAAGATTTAACAAATATTGAATTTGATAATGATTGGAAATGTTATTGTCAACAAGCGAATGAAGAAATGAATGAAGAAAATATGGTTGCAGCTATACATCATGGCGATATAAATCATTGTTCGTCTTTAATAGATTTACCACATATTATCAATATAAATCAATCACGTCAATTTAAAGAAACAAATTCATACAAATGGTGGTATTACAAACAATTCGATTGGACATCGACCAATAGACAAGTTCATCTTATGTTTGAATCCTATGATAATCTAAATAACAGCTCTATTTCAGCAGATATTGCTGGCACTATATGGTTAAATAATACAAAAATATTTTCTGGTTTATTCACATCATTAACTAATTCTATTGACTTGTCTTCAAAATTATTATATAGTAAAAATATTGATGAACAAACTCAAACAAATATTCTAGTCATTTCTTGTTCAAATTCTACTCTTTCTCATCATGCTCGTCTTATTTTACATGGTAAAATAATTTGTGCAACAGGACAAGTAAACGTTAGTGAAGAATTTTCAAGCAGAAGTAAAACTCAAGAACAAAATGAAAATGAAATTATGGATTATACAATTAGTCTTGATGATACTAATGGACGTATTGGTGTTTTATTTAAATCCAAAAAGAAATCCAAAGCACCTTTAAAATCAATTTCATCATCACCACAATTTGTTCCATACGAGCAGAATGAAAGACAAATCAATGAAAATAGAGAAGAATCAAAAGATGATCTTCTTATACCTCGTTTAGCTATTTTAATACTGACTGTTGGTACGCGCGGTGATGTTCAACCATTTATTGCGTAAGTTAAATTGTGTTCTATAAATTTTGTAAAAACTCTAATTTCGTAAATTTTAGTCTAGGTCAAGCACTTCGAGCATATGGTCATCGTGTTCGATTAGCCACACATGAAACATTTCGATCATTTGTTCGTGGTAATGGTCTGGAATTTTATCCATTAGGTGGTGATCCAGTAGATTTAATCTCATTTATGGTGAAAAATGCCGGTATTATTCCTTCAATGGACAGTATTATGGCAGGAGATGTTGGCAAAAAACGTCGAACTATATCTGATATTCTTGCTTCTACATGGCAAGCATGTATAGCAAATGATGATGAAACAGATATGCCATTTACAGCTGAAGCAATTATTGCTAATCCACCATCATTTGGTCATATTCATTGTGCAGAAAAATTACAAATTCCTTTACATATCGTATTCACTATGCCTTGGACATCTACAGCAGCATTTCCACATCCATGTTCAAATATTGATAATTCAACAGGATCAAGAAAAGTAATTAATCGATATTCGTATGATGTTATTGAAATGCTGGTAAATTAAAATAAAAATTTTAAATAAGAAAAAAAAAACAATTTCGTTTTTCTAGACATGGACAGGTATGCGAGATATATTTAATAATTTTCGAAAGAAAACATTGGGTCTTTCAACTTTAAATACGAGTCAAGCAATAAACCTATTAAGTGATGAACGAGTACCACATACTTATTGTTGGTCACCATCACTTGTTCCTAAACCTGATGATTGGGGAACACATATCAATGTTTCTGGCTTTTTCTTTTTGGATCTTGGTACCGTTTATACGAATCCACCTCAAGATTTACTCGATTTTCTTCAGCTCAATGATAACAATCATAATCAATCAAAATTATCACCACCAATTTATATCGGTTTTGGTTCTATTGCAGGACATGATTCTCGTCGTATTCTTACAATTGTAATCGATGCACTTGTTCAAACAGGATATCGAGCTGTCCTATCGGGTCTTGCATCGGATGCAGATCATTTACCTCCGAATATATTTAGAATTGGAAATGTACCACATGATTGGCTTTTTCAACATGGTAAGTGACGATTTTCCTCATGAATTAATAGATTAAAAATATACACATTTATCGCGGTTTCTTTTTTCAGTTTCAGCTGTATGTCATCATGGTGGTGCAGGTACAACTGCAGCTGGTCTACGTGCTGGTAAACCAACAATTATTGTTCCATTTTTTGGAGATCAATTTTTTTGGGGTACTGTAATTGCAAAGAATGGTGCTGGCCCTCACCCAGTTCCAGGAAAGTCGATTACAAAAGATCAATTAATTCAAGCATTTCATTTTGTTCACAAACCGTCAACATGTATTGCTGCTAAATCTCTTCGTGATTCTATTCTTCAAGAAGATGGATGTGCAGCAGCAGTACGTGCATTTCATGCAAATCTACCCTTAAAACGGATGCATAGCGATTTGGAACCAACATTTCCTGCATGTTATCGTTTGGATAAATATCGAATGCAGATATCACGACCAGTAGCACAAGTATTAGTATCAGCTGGCATCGTAGAAGAAGCTCAACTTCGTTTACATGTTACACGAGAATGGCAAATTAAACATGATAATCATACTCATATAATGATGCACGGTTTATGGGAACATTCTCATAAAGCTATTTCTACAATGTTTCTTGATACTGCGTCAGATTTGAAACGAACGAACAGCACTGATAGTATAAACAATAAAGCACTTGTAAATGTTGGAACTGTTGCCAAAGGTATTGGTTTAGGTATAGGTCATTTAACAATTGGAACCTTCGCGATGTATGGTGAATTGACCGATGTACTTGATCGTGTGCCTTATTTATATGATCCGTATAGGTAAGAGAATTTAGTAATACTTTTCCGAATAATTTCTATATTATTTCATATTCGTAGTTCAAAATCACGTCCACGTCCAGTTGTCATTGATTTTAAGTCGGGTGCAAAGGCAGCTGGTTTAACCTTATGGTATGGTTGGAAAGAGGGTTTTACAGGCATGATAACACAACCACGCACTGGTTATAAACGTCATGGTATACTTGGTGGTGCAGCAGGATCAGTCATAGGTGCAATAAACATGGGGATAAAACCTAGCTCTAGTATTCTTTCATCTCTTACCTGGCTCAGCCGAGGTATTTATGCTAGTGTAAGAAATGTTGTAGAAACTTATCAAAGAGAAGGAAGACGTCTACCATCCGGAATTTTTGATGTTACTTCGTCGTTATCAACTGTAAATAATGAAGAAATACAGGATGCAACTGATAAAGAATTTTCTTCAATTGCGAAAACTGCGGCAAATATTTCAGGTTTTCATCCGAAAACATGTCAAAGTATTATTGATGAATTTGAAAAAATCAAAGTAGAATATGAACACCGTCGGAATTCGTCATGGACAAAAAAGTTACAACCAGTATCATTTCCTCGTAGTATTAAAAGCAAACGAGCTTCATCAGTGGATAAACGTGTTGATTTATCAAGAAAAGACAAGGATTGATATTGAATATTCATTTTTATTTGCTTCAGTGAAAGTGTTGTATATAGTTTTAGTTAAAATAAAAATAATTAAATATTCATATAGAGATATTTTTTTAAGTGAGTATTTGAATTCTCTTTACCCTCATTCTGAAGATGATTGATGCTAATAATGTAGATACTTTTCTTGAACACGTTCATAAAGATGTGCTCAATTCTCATCTTGAATTTCAAAATGCTAAATCAATCATTACCGAGACCTGTATTGATTTTCTTCTCTTGCAGGCTCTCCAAAAATTCAGTTGTATGAATTTATAGTTCCGACACTGCTAGAAAACGTCGTATAACGAAGGTAAAATAGCACTGTTCGAGGTCGGATTTTCATTTCATTTTGATAAGAAATAAATCCTTTATTAGATTCAAGGACGACATTTTATCTTGATGGTACTTCAAGCTCTTTCAGTAAATCGAACCAACAAAGACTTACCAAATCTGAATCATTCTAAAATAAATTTCGAACAATACGTTTTTCAATGCTCACTTTCATTTGAACAAACGTCTTGAAAAGAAAAAAACGAAGAATATAATATCTATATATGTCACCACATAAGAAAACTAATTTGATTAAAAAAACTGAAGAAAAATATACACATCAGTCTTCATTCTATGCAAATTGACGTAGTAGTAATACAGAACGGTTGTATTTTTTCTTGCATACTTTCTTTCTGCTTACTCACATTTCTTCTTATCATATTTTCCGTTCTGTATGTATGCTCGACGGAACGTAGGTGACACTGTTTTATTTTCTTCTTTTACATTTTTGCTTTTTGTTATGAATAACAGAAAAACAGCCCATTCAAATAAAAAGAACGTTAATATGTGTGACAATGTCCTTAATGATAATCGTTGTAATGTTATGATAGGATTTAGTTAAAGAAAATTCTTTCAAAACATGTAAGTATATTTTATTTTTGTGAACTTACAATAATAATGAAATTAAATAAATTTAGTGTTATATTTTATACATTGAAATAAAATATCAATGTAGTTTTATATTGCTAGAAAGAAAAAATAAGTTGCCATCTGTCAAAAATTTTCCTTTTCTGCACCATATTATGTTTTTCTTTTTATAAGTTTAAAAATAAACGCAGATGATTTATTAAATTTAAAAAAAATATTAAAGTTATACGCTTACAAAAATTTCTAATAACCAACAATATTACCAGTTGTGGTCAATTGACTCACCTGTATGAGTCACATATATAACTCATATATACTGTCGAGAAGAACAAAAGCTAAATTTTATATGTAACCGTTGTTTATACTGAAAAAGAAGTTTTTTCAGGAAAGTAATTATACCATTTGATTTTACACATATTTTATATGAAGAAAATCAAATCATTTCAGAAAACTAAAAACAATATTCTCAATCATGTCCTCAGTCGAATTGCTAGGAACAGGTCAAAAACGACAACGAATAATGATTATTACTGCCGATGAAAGTGTGATTGATCAAATTAAAAAAAGTAACAATATATCATTTCTCGACCAGATTATTCTTCCATCTGAAAATGACAATAGTGAAAAATCTGTTCAACATGTTAGTATTCAATTATTCTGTTAAAGAAAACAAAAAGAATGTATTATCTTCAGAACAAGGTACAATCATCAAATAAGAAGAATAGACCCAAGGATGTTTCTTTGGTTTGTGTCATTTGTGGATCATCAGCACATGGATACAATTTTGGTGCGATCACATGTGAAGGTTGTAAAGCCTTTTTTCGTCGTCATGCTCGAAAAGCGCCAGTAAGTTTAAAAAAATAAGTACATCATATTTATGCTGCTTAGATAAAGAGAAAATTGTTCACATTGGATCTAATTTGGCCTTCTCCTTGAATCTCAATGCAACTTTGATATATACTTTTAACAGTTACCAGAATGATAATACCTTTTCTATTTAGACTGCTTTCCATTGTGATGGTAAAGGTGATTGCAGAATAACAGTTGAAACACGTCGTTTTTGTTCAGCCTGTCGTTTAGCCAAATGTTTTAATAGTGGAATGCAATGTGATCGACTATTGACGGTATTAATAAAGTAAAAGAAAATTAAGATCTTTTACAAAATTAAATTCTAGGTCGAACAAAAAGCAGAAAAACGTCGTCAAATAGAAGAAAATAGAAAGTTAGCATTGAGTTCAAATTTGTTAACAAACGAAGAACTTCAGCTTTCAACACCTCCATTGTTAATCGATGTAAGAATATTTTTAAAAAACGTATTATTTTATTTGTCTATTCTTATGTTATCCTCAGTTATTACCATCGATAGACACAGATATTCTTCTCACAGATTTTACTGATTTTCTATCGCCTCAGTCACAACAGACATTACTCAATTCGAATGATTTGCAACGTATAGAAGCTGTATCATGTTGTTATCAAAAACGTATCGAACTAGGTAAGCAAATATTTTCGTTGATCTTTTTCTTTTTGTATGTTTACATTTTAGCAGCTCGCGATGGTCTCCCATGGGATCCATCAATGTATTCAAGAACTTTTATAGACGTTCTCAATAGTCACTCCGTGCCAGTGATGCGACTTTTATCATTCTTCAAACAAATACCGGAATTTGATCAACTAAATATTGATGATAAAGTTACTTTGATTAAATACAATATTCGAACAGTTCTTAGTGTAAATCGTGCGCTGTCATACAGCCCAGACACTCATGAATTCATTGAAAGTAGTTCTGATGTGCAAGATAATATAGAATTCTATTCAGTACTTCATGGTTATAATACATTTAAACAATCAAAAAAGGTCTTTCTTTCATTTTTACATCTTGTAAAATATGATAGAAAAATCATCGAATTAGCACTTATTGTACTTATGTTTACAAAAGGAATTTCAACAACAAATCCTCAAGATGAAAAAATACTTAATGATACAATGTCTGTATATCGTGCACATAATTATTACACAGAATTATTATGGAAATATATGGAAACAGTGTATGGATATGAAAAAGCAATTAGTTTATTTAGTGAACTTATTAATGATATCATCTCATTGCAAACAGTTCAGGAAGAAATACAAAATAATATATTACGAGTATTATCACCAGACAATACAGATGAATTACTGCCAATTATCAAATCAGTATTATGCATTTCATAATATTCGATTAGAATAGTTGTTTGACTATAATGTAACTGGTCATATATCTACTTGTTGTGATGCTTTTGTTCATTATAGACTGTATATTGTTGACAAGAGTAAAACAATAGAATGCAAGAAAATGTTTTTTTAGTAGCTAAATTTTGTTTTTTCAATCTTTCAAAAATACATGCCATAACGTTTGTTGGTTTTAAAAAGGAGATGGATGACTCATACTTATTAAAATAGTACGCATGGCGAGGACGCATGTGCGACAGTACGTCAGTAGTGTGGCTTTCTTAATATTCACACGCACATCCTGAACAAAATTATCATTTGATTCGTTATTTTAATAATATAGAAGAAAAATCTGAATGAAAAGCAATGTTGTTATGTATTTCTAATTTAAGATAAGATAAAGAATTACTGAACAATCTTTTTCCTTCACAAAGTTTTGTTATTTTTAATATTCAACGAGTATTCTTGAGTATTTCGAACGTTTTAGTTTCATAAATGAGATACCTAGTTGAAATCGACTATGATTCATATACGCACTTTTCTTTCTTTCTGTCTCTTTCCGTTACAAAAGTGCGTGCATACTCAAAGTGCGCGTGAACTTAAAGTGCGCACAACAGCAACACATGATCAGATTATTTTCTAAAGAAAAGAAACAAGTATCGATCATTTATACAAATGGTAAAAATGTCGTTTTGTTTTCATACCATCTGAACCAGCACTGCTATTATTGTATATATAATATAACGTTCTAGTCAAGAGTTTATAACAAAATTACGATGTTGACTATTACATTATTTCTGTTATTTTCTGTGCTATGGAATATAAATTCTCAATTTATTCCACCACAATTTGATTTAGCAATTAATCGTTTACGTCAATATCAATATTTCTCACCCATTGATCTGCTTAAAGATGTAGAATACAATCCTACACCTAAACAAATGCTAGAACATATGTCTTTATTATTATCGAATAACAATACTAGCCCGTGTGAACAAGATATCGAATTAATTCTTCGAGCAGCAGTAGAAAAAGAGATGTGGGCACTCAAAATACTCGATGCTTGGGGAAAACCATTACCTTCTGGTATTCTCAAAGGTAACATGTATTGGATAGGTAACTACGATGAATGTATACAGCCTATATATAATCCAGCAAATCAATCTTTCGTATCCCAACCATTCAATACACAACATTGTATATATATATATTCGTCGTATTGTACAATACATTTAAACGTCTATTTTAGGTACTCTTACACCAACAGCATCTCAATCCAGATCAAGCTCCATGGCATCTCTTGTTCTTGGTCTTTGTGTTCCATCATCATGTGATCGACAAACACTTGTTTCTTTGATTCATACACTTTTCAAAAACCTTAGTATTACTCAAGAAAATCTTGTTTGTTCGAATGATCTACCAAATGGACAAAAAGATCTTACAAATGGAGCAATAGCAACGATTGTTATTCTTTCACTTTTAGGTTTACTTGTTCTTGTTGGAACAATCATTGATTTTATTTCCATGTTGAAATTTAATATAGTTCATAATCGAATAATATCTAATAATACATATAATTATTTAGTGGATGATGATAATGAAATAACTACTCAGTCTGAAACACATCGAATATCGAAGATACTATTTTTAGCTGAATTTTCTGCATTAAAATCACTTCGTCGAATATTTACATTGGAACAGAAAACTAATGATGATACAAATGATTCATTTTTATTTATTAATGGTATTCGAGTATTATCTTTATGTTGGATCATTATTGGTCATTCATTACTTTTTAATTTATGTTATACAAGTAATATAATAGATATTCTCGTTTCGTCACGTACTTTCGCATTTCAATTAATCTTAAGTGCTCATTGTAGTGTTGATACATTTTTTGTTCTAAGTGGTTTCTTAACGGCAATTTTATTTATTCGTCAAGTGAAAAAAGAAGGAAAACTTTCAGTTCGTTTAATGTATCTTTATTATATTCATCGATATATTCGATTAACACCAGCATTTCTTCTAATGATTCTAGTTAGTATAAATTTAACACCCTATTTTGGACAAGGACCAATATATCCTATTGAACAAGGATTTGAATCGAAAGGTTGTCGTACACGATCATGGTGGACATCGATTCTTTATGTAGGTAATATAGTACGACCGGATGAGATGTGTTTAAATATTGCATGGTATCTACATAATGATATGCAATTTCATTGGATTGCACCATTAACTTTAATTCCATTTGCACTTGGAAGAAGAACTTTATCATTTGTAGTTGCTATAGTTTTTGTTTTGATTGGAATTGGATCAATTTTAACTATTCTTCTTTATTATCCAAATATGATACTCAATACTCTAACTACTGAAACTAATAATGTAAGTTTTTCTTAGTGAACAATGTTGATCATCCCTATTATCTTTTTTGTTATAGGATGGTCCCAGTTTCTATAATAATATTTATATTAAACCATGGTGTCGTATATCTGCATACGCTGTCGGACTTCTAACTGGATATATTGTTATAATTACTGGTCGTGAATATCATATTAATAGACGCAATAAAATTATTGTGACTATTCTAATTATTGTCATTGGTTTTATGTGGCTTTTGGTGACTAATTCTGATAGCATTCGCGTATCTGGTCTAAGTCGATCAATCACTGTTGTCTATATGTCACTTTCACGAACACTCTGGTCAATTGGTATTGGGTGGCTTTTATTTATCTGCAGTATAAATCAAGATGGGATAGTAACTCAAATTCTTTCCTGGCCTATTTGGACTTCATTAGCTCGAATTAATTATTCATGTTATTTAGTTCATTCTACAATACTTCATATTATTATATTCAATCAAACTATGCCTTTCTACTATCAAGGATATCTTGCGATAAATAACTTTATTTCACATATATTTTTTAGTTATACTACAGCTGTTTTAGTTTCGATTTTTTTTGAAACACCATTTTTTATTATGGAAAAAAAATTATTTAAACGATAGATCAAAGTTTTTGAAATAAAAATCTTCTAATGATGTTGAATTTCTCTATGAATACAAAAATTATTATAGGGTGTGGGTATGGGTGTGTTTTATTTATACCCACAAGAGGATGAATTCAGATCGAAGTATTATCTATGTAACATTGCAATTCATGTGCACACATATTCGTCCTGGAATTACTATGATATGATGAGATGTATTTTTATTTACAAACTACTGCACGACTGGTTGAGTTTCAATAATTAAGAAATTGAACGGTGAAACTGTCAGTCGAAGTATTTTGGAAGAAGAAATAAGTTCAGCTTTTGAATCATTAGCTTCCAGAATATTTTCAATTGTTATTTGACTTTTACCATATAAATCTTGCAGAGAAAGTTCAATCGTTCGTGAAATTGAACTTTTATTCATAGCCAAAAATATAGATCGTTTATTTGTTAACTGTTTTTCACTGATAAGAAAATCTTGTTCAATCACATGAAATAGTGTTTGTGTTTCTTGACAAATTCGATAAGACAATAATTGATGTCCAAGTCGATCAACTAAAAGTGCGATATCACCAAATTCATTAATCGTATTGATTCGTGGTCGATTAACTGTCCGAATTCCTGTTTGTTCAGAACCATGATAGATAAATGTTGAGTTTCGACTATAGAATTCAGTCAATACATATATCATTCGAGCAATGGAAGGATTATTGATGGGCAAACCATCATCATGATCTTCAACTAAAGGAATTAGATGATTGAGATATTGTTGAGTTTGTTCACGATGTTGAATAAAACTAACAAGCCATTCAAATCGATAATTCGAATCTTGAATTCGTTTAAATTCCTGACGCATTGGGAAATCATAGAAAAATGTATTGGATGAATCTTTAAGACTTTCAAGAGTTCCTTGTATGAATTTTGAAAGAGCATGAGAATTACATATATAAACTTCCCAAATAAATTTAATTGGACGATTCCATTGCATCAATGAATAATTATTTAGTTGATCAGAAAAGTCGATGAGAAATTCAGCAGGCATATGTTTTGCAGCATCAATTCTAAACGTTGTAATTTTCATATCAATAAATTTCTTATAACTATCCAATAAATAAGTTCGAATGTGGGAATTATCTTTACGAAGTGTTGGTAAATCGAATAATGGATATTGAGATAATTCTTCACGATATTGTAGAATATTTTCTACATCTAAACTTTCTTCAATTTTCCAATTTAATTCATTGTGACGATTATATGTTGATTGAATATTAGGAATAATTACAAAATAATTCGGATTTGAAGTGAAAATTTTTTCACCATTTAAAATCACTTCATCAGCATAACCGAAATGGTTAAGAACTGCATCAATAGCAATTTCAATTCCATATCTATGTGCTTCTTTAATTAAGTGTTCGAATGCAATTTCTCCACCTAAAATAGGATCAATTTTTCCATGATCACTTGGCCAATATCCATGATCATTTAAAGCAAACATAGGAGGAGCTGCTGCTGTTTGTGGTTGAGGTGGACTAAGCCATAAAGTATTGATACCTATCTTTTGAAATCTCGGTAAGAGATTGACAATATCATTGAAAACATTTGTTTGTCCATCGAATGCTCGTAAAAGTAAAAAATACATTTTCAACTTTGTAACACATTCTTTATCTTTCTCGACGATAATTTGGCTTTGTTCTAACATATCGAAAATTTGAAGATTTTGCTTGAATACATTTTTATCGATTACATACGTTGAGATCAATACTTTTAAATAATCAATATATTCAACGATAGCTTTAAATTGATTCAACACATTGCATGATATATGTTCATAAATTAAAAATTCATCTTGGTATTTTGTGAACGCACTCGGATAAGTCATACAAATCGCAGCGGTTTTTTTAATGTAATCCGTAATCAATTTGACAAAGATATGTTTATGTGACATAACAATAGTAGAAACATTCTCTTGCTTTGTGCGAGCGAGGTTGATCTTCAAAGTCATTAATACTCCATTTTGATTCATATCGAAATTTCCATTCCATATGCTTTTAATGATTTTCATCTTGCAATCAAAGCACACGGTCTTTTGAATTCCAAATATCTTATGTTGTGCAGTTCGATAGTCAAAGAATGATTCTTCATTCGTAATCAGGTTCATCTTCACTTTAATGAAAAACGTTGTCAGTAGAAAGACGAGTAAATAATAGAAAACTGTATATTAATCTTAAATAAAATAAAAATATGTAAAACTTATTCGAATTAATCTATTCAGGTAGAATATACACGATTGTAGTCAAAAGTTGATTAAAATACATAATAACTATGTATAGTTACCTAGATTTAAATAAATATCCGTCAAAAGTTCTTATATCTTATTTCTTTTTTTTCACAAGCAATAATCATATGATTTATCTGTGTTGATGACAACATAAGCCTTTCTATTTTCTTACGTGTTCTCTTTTTCTTCACGATGACTCAATGAATAATATTAAATATCTCATAATTATCATCTTACTTTCTTCATTAAAATTTTGTATACATGTTAATATTAATTCATCCATTTTTTTTCTTTCCAGTTAAAATAATTGAAGATATATTCTATCATACAAAAATTCTATTCATAATTAATTATCTATTTAATAATAAAAATAAATCGTATTAACTATTACCTATGAATAACGATGATGATTAAAGATGCATTAATAATATTAGAATAAGCCAGTTGTATTGAAATATAAGAAAGTAAAATTGTCGTTGATAAATATTTTTTTTATACACTAAACACAACCACGTATGTCTATTCGATACTGAAATCTTTCTACTCCAATATATACTTTCGCTTATGAAGGAAACTAACATGGCGTTAAATATCAAAGTTTTGTCGCACTCTTCGTACTTCTGTCTCGCACTTTAACCTTTTTCATCCTTTAATGACGGCTTGAGTTGCCCGAACTCGTACTTTTCTGTTCTTTCCTTACATTCACGTTTAATTTCACCTTTAAAGATGAGTTTATTATTCATCTTCATATAGCAGAAATCTTTAAAACATAATATTACTCATACATGATATTTACATACTAAAGGCAACAATCAACATTTTAATAAAACAAAATTTTTTAATCTTTCACGTTTGTCGTGTATATAAGTGGGTGTGAATGTGGCTAAGCAGTGTATTATTTACCAACATCCATACACCCACGTGTTAATAGACGGAAACAGGAAAATTAAGTATTATGAAAGATGAGCACAAGAAAAAAAAGAAAAGAAACGTATAGATAACGATAATAATCACAGAGATATGAATTCATTACAATAAGATTAAATATGAAAGGTATTAATACTTTTAAATTTACTTTAATTAGTCATACTTAATGAATACAAAAACAGTATGTCTCGAGGAATACAATGTTATTCATACTGATATAACACACATACAAAGAGAATAATCTCCAGAAACTAAAAGAATGAATGTCGTAAAAGACTATTAATGAGTTTTATCTTAACTTATATTTATTTCATTATAATTTTTTTACTTATTCAATAAATCTCATCTATATGTTGCGTTGTTTTTCTTATTGCTCGTTCTTTCAGTAGTCAACTTTCATTCATCCGCCAAACACAGTATAAAAAAGACAATTAAAAAAAAGCCTTCATCACTTCTAAAGAGGAAAATGAATATATGTTATTCTCTTTTTCGTAGAGAAGAGTCCAGCAGAAATAAATTGTTTGCTTGTCTGTTCGCTGGGTCAAAGAAACATCGAAAATTAATTTTTCGAAAAAGACATTTCTAGAGTTATTTTGATGCGGAGACTTCGAATCTAAGGTTTGTTGGGTGACTATGGTGAGGGGGAGGGGGTAAAGAGAGGGCATAGGTCAGAAAAACATCGAAGACCGATTTTTCACGGTTTTCAATTGTTTTCCCAGTAGAGTTCTTGAACGAGCGTTACTTGTTCTATGGATATTCAAGTACAGATGATCTTGTTTTATTCTCGACTGTAATACGAAAGAGTAGAACACAATTTTTCTTTCTGATCTTTAATATTTTATTATAAACCAACAAAATAAAATTCTTGGCTATTTTTTACGAGGGTTGTCATATCAATTATAATTTCTAATTGAGATAAAAATTTATTTTTGCCTGTTTAGTAACGGTTTTGACATGAAAGTCGTCATTTTAGTTATAATTATATTTAAAATAAACGAACTTATTTTTTCATACATTCTCGAAGTGCTAATAAAGGCTAGGGTGGGTGTAGGTGCGGGTTTGGGTAATCAATGCATTATTTACCGACACCCATACCTGCATCCATTAACACCATACACTCACACCCACCCTCAAGATAGTGGCTTCTCACTTATGAACATAAATAAAAAGAAATTTAAGTATAATAAACTTAATTGATTTTTAACGATTTTACTAATGAGAATGTATGTAGAACAAACAAGTAATCAACGTAAATTTATTTGTTTAAAAGCAAACGATTTATTGTTATCTTAATGTACAATTAATTGTCAATTTGAAAGAAGGTTTACGGATCTGTATTCTAGTCCTGATATATTCACATATACGCCATCTGAATGAATCACAATACAATTACTTATAAGTAATAACCAATGAAATTACCTTCGTCGTGCATTTCATGCAACACAGAACACGTTGCTTGGTTCTGTTTCTCTGTTTATTTTACTCGTCATTGCCGTTTCGTTGAGTAGTAGGCAACACGTGCCTGTAGTTTTACAGTAAAACAAAATTCACACGCATTTTTTGGTAACTTATAACGATGCTGACTGAGAAAGATGATCATATTCAATGTAAGTATTAAAGTTTGTCAAAATGAAAATTTACTTCCTAATTTTTTTAACTTAAATTTTATAAAGATTATGCAATTAGCTTTGTTATTTTTTTTCTATTTAAATGTATTTGATATAACTATGTGTATATATAGATCTTGGATCAAATCCTTCATCAGACTTTCCAATATCATCGTTAATTTTCATCTCTATTATTGGTCACTCTCTGATTTTCTATCTTCTTCCATCATCAATAACACCATTGATTAAAAGTTATATTTTGTCGACAATTCATGCTTGTGTATCTGTTCTTGCCGTATCCATATTTTACTTACGTTCATCAATTAATTTTACACAAGTAAATCGTATATTAGGTGGAGGTGACAAAGGTACACATTATGAAAATATGGCGTACAGTATATGTTATTCAGCAGGTTATTTCATATGTGATCTACTCATTATGCTCTGTTTCAAATCGGTTAGAAGTCAAGCAGCAATATTTCATCATACTGTCGTTCTCATAATTGGAGTCTCAGGTTAGTAAAATAAAATAAAATTTTTATTATTACTACTAATGATAAATAAATTCATATATGATTAATAGGTGTATACACACGTGTTGGTCATACAAGTCATTTTCTGATGCTTGCTGAAGAACTTTCAACTATTCCACTTAATCTAAAAGTAATCTATCATCATCGACATAGTATACATGATTTTTTTGCTTCGTTATTTGCGATTACATTTATTTTAAGTCGTCTCGTCTATGGAACAATCATATGTGCGTATATCTTTAGAGCAGTACCTCAATTTATTCAAATGGCTGCGAACTACGATGATACAACTAGTATAGTGCTGATCATAATACAAATTATTTTAATTTTTCTTACAAGATTACTTAATCTTTATTGGGCCGTATTAATTATTCGTAAAATGACTGTCAAATCTCGAAAGCAAAAGCCACCAGTTTCTGTCAACAAGACAGAATGAACTAAAAGATCTCAATCTCAATAAACTCATATTTTTAGTTAACCAATTTCGATTAGTTTAGTGCGTTTATTCTCTTTTAGATCCACTTTAAAAAAAATTCTGTTTTAATAAAAATATCTTGAGGGTGTGGGTGGGTGTGGGTGAGTGTAGGTGTGGACTTGTATGTGTGCGTGGATGTGACATAAGAGCAAGATCCACATCTTCAGCTAACTTCTGATTCATTTGTTTTTTTACGTAATTTTACATAGTATATATTTTTCTTTGTTACTTATGAACGAAACTAAACGTATTATATTTATTGAATTAAATAAAAGTTTAGAAATTTGATCATATTTTGAAAAATAACTGAGTAGACCGGTTCGGATCCGGGTGCATTACTAGCCGGGTCGGGTCGGGCCCGGGCGTAAAAAAACTACCGGTTCGGTTTCGGGTACAAAAAAAAGTGCACCCGTGCAGGACTCTAATGACTTAATAACACTATGAAAGAATTCTGAATATTACAATTCAGTCGAAATGATAATAAAGTATTTTTTCCGTAACATATTCAAAGAATTCCATTGTATAATTCGTCTTATATTATCGGTAAATGTTGAGAGTGAGAATGCAAGTCTAATACCTGAGGCATTCACTATGATAGTCTCGTTCATATTCTGCATAACTTTTACGTAAATCATGATGTGCAATTTGTAGTGCAATAAAGTTTTTTTCAGAATAAACAAGGTTAAAATATTTATAAGGTGAATAAAAATAATTACGGATTAAATACTGCTCATTCGATAAATAAATGAAATATCGAATAGAAAGTATTAATATAGAAGAGGGTGTAGTTTAGTTGAGTACTAAGATTCTCATAAATTCTCGATACAACATTAAAGTATAGATATAACAATTGAAAGGGTCGATATTAACCATGTTCATGCAAATAGTACAGTTATTTGCACGTAAGAGTATTTTTCACTTCTTGTCGAAATGTTTTTGATACCCATAAATTAGTATAACAACCAATACAAAATGGAATGAAAGCACTAAAGACGCTCACACTCGTGAGAAAACCTTGTAAATAAAGCTGAGCATAGCTCTGAGATTGATTTTGCATAATTTGTTGATATATAAGAATAATTGATATCATTGTATTGAAAAAAATATAAATTGAAGTATCAACAAGCAGAATTTTAATTAATTGCCGATCTTTTGAATGAGCCGTACGTACACCACCAGGAATTGTTACTCCAACACTTGTCGATGCATTAACAACAGCAGTAACATGATTCATACTTCGTACATTTTTCACAGTCCACAAACCTAAAACTACCATTAATATAGGAATAAGAAGTGCTTTGATGATAAGTGAATGTGTTGTCTTGTTAGAGCATTTCGTGAAGTAACTAATATTCGATCAAAAGCAGCAAGTATTAAATACGATGGATTTAATACATCGCACACTAACGTTATATAGTAACGCAAACGACATACGATCCAATTGTGTGCACTAGGATCGATACTATAACCAGTTCCCAATGTCGCGATTAATATTGATGTGTAGATTAATAGAAAATTAGTAACATTACATGCTATTAAGTAGATTGAACATGGATTTTTACGTAAAGTTTTTTTACTGAAAACTTTCAGATTAATTATACAACTTACAGTACCTACACTTATTAAAATTGGTCCACCAATTTTGTAGAGATTAACATTAGCGTTAGCTAATGATAAGATATAATTATAGGCTGCAGACATAGTAATCGATTTTTGCAGAACAAAATGTAATATGTTTTACTTGACTGATTCAGTTTTGACAGTTTTTCTTTTGTATAGAAAACAAAAGTACGCTATCATATTCATTCTAAAAATTTCATCAAAGAAAAAGTTGACAAGAATAATCCGATAACCAGAGAGAATGGAAATTATCTTGATTATAATGAACACTACTCTTAGCAAATGATAGGTGTTGACTATAGGTCTCATAAAAAAGTACTTCATATGTACATACATATATCGATCTCAGATTTTCAATAGAATCTAATGCATAAATCTGGATATGCTCGAATTAATCATGCAAAAAAATCTTTGAGATATATAAATTGCAATTCTATTCAGGAAGACATTTTCTACAATTACATTATTCTGGTCCTCAGCTTAAAAATAATCTTGATGCATTTTCGTCACAAGAATCAAAACAAATTCTTTTTGATCATTAAATTAGAAATGAAAATAGAATAATTCAAATATTTTCTTGCAAGAAATATATGTATGTCGATAGTTGTAGACGTTAATATTATAATGCCCTGAAAATAAACAAAGCTTTTCTTTTTTTCATAGTTCTAATAAAAAAAAAGATGTCTAGCCAATTGACGTCAAAGATTATTCACATTAAATAAATGGAAAGGAATTGTCAGTATTCCATTTCATAATGAATAGATACTTTATTATGTTTTGCCATTTTTATTAGAAAAATGTCAACATCGTTTGTCGTGACGAATAGATTGCACAAATTCAGTGTTAAAATCTGTTTCATAAATAATTATACTTGTCTGAATCTTTCTTTCTATCACACTTTTGATTAATTATCAATGCATTATGATTGTTCCATTTGAATTTACAGATTTAGTTAAAACATCTAGAAGTAAAAGAATCAAATATAGTCATAGCAGTAATAATCTGACGTAGATGAAGATAACACGAATGATTTTCTTCTGAATTTAGTCATCGTACACCCACGTCCTGCGTCATTCATCGCTACATGTATACCTTCAGTACGAATATTAAAATGTTTCTTTTATGAGAAAAAAAATCAGATTTGATTTTTATCAAATGATAAACAATATTTTGTTGTTGATAATCAGAAATTAAAAGCATTGAAACAGAAAATATACATTTTAAATCACGATTTTAATAAGGTTTATAACTTGTATTGTTTTCTTTCTGACATCTGGTTGAAGTCACACACGTATTTGTGTATATCTTTATAATCTTTCGATTTCAGTTCTCTCGCTTCAATCATATTCATTAATACATTTTTTCTATTTCTCTTCACCTTCCAATATGCGTTTCATCTTTGCAATTATTTGCGTTATAGTAGCTGTTGTTGGGTTATCAACAGCATTTCCTCATCATGATCGTATGCGTCGTGGACCAATTGATCTGAGTGGTTTGACTGGCCCCGGTGGAATGTCATTTATATGTGTATTTCCACCATGTCAGGTACAACCAATCGTCTTTCCAACAATAATCGATTGGGATGCTCTTCATGCTAGTATTGCTCAATGGAATAAGGAACAGGAAGAATTATCATTATTACAAACAAATAATTAAAATAATGAGTCTTAATTATGTACTAACTTTTGTTTGTAGTTAATAAACAAGTGAAAGAAGACGTACTTCCAATTTAAAATCTTGAGGATGTATGAGTACGTGTATATAACTAAAGTTATAAAGAAGATTTTTAGTTAAAACTTACTACTGTTATCAACACCACATCCTTCACGATAATAATATAGAAATTCTCCCTAGTATGGACGAGATTCAACAATTTCATCATCCTTAAACATTCTGATCTATTTTTACATTTGCATGTCTTTCATTTACCGATTAATTATCTATAGCGAACTTGTATGGTTTCGTTTTCAATAATTAGAAGGAAAAAAGAAAAGCATTAGGATAAACGTTTACTGCAACGTAAAAACTCATTAGAAAAACCAATAGCGTATGCATAAATGAACAAATGTATGATTAAAAAGTGAAGAATTTTATCTAATCGATAACTCATCAGACATTACTTTACATAAACATAATAATTATCTGAGTTTCATACATTATGAATTCTCAAAAGAACTATTGAACTTATATATATACGATATCTTAGAATGTATTGCATTTTAATCAAACATTTATCATTAAACATAAACAACATTAACATATGTGAATTCATTAATAAAATATCCATTTATCGATCAATGCGTATTATTCATTTTATATTATCTGTACTACAAGCATGTTGTAATAACATTTAATTCTCTTCTTTTCTTTCTAGATGTCACATGCGTTCTGTTTTGTTAAAAGGAAAGGATTGTCGTATATACCTGACTCACTTTCTCTTTATTGATTGGTCGTATATTTGCTTTCTGTATAGATATAAGCGTATAGAAAATAAACAAATATTGTATCATAAAATACCTATATGTATGCTTATCTCTTTCTCATTAAACTCGTTTGTAAAGAGAACATCGATGATAAAAATTGAAAAGAAACGAAAAAGATAGGGTTACATAACCCCAATGCTCTTTTATCGTTCTGTTGTTCTTGTTTTCACCTTATTATTTTCTTTCTTCTATATAAGATAGAAAAAAACACGATTAACTTACCATTTCAAAGTACTGAATAAACAATGGACACTACTAACATTCAAAATGATGAATTAATATTATCACAACGAATCTTATCAGGAATAAATTCTTCACATTATCAACGAATTGGAGTATTCGTTCAAAATGAATATGGAAAAATTCTTTCTGCGCATAAAGAATCATCATCATTATCTACTTTATGTGATTTTACATTTGGTAATCCACATAATATGGCATTACCCACATTTTTATCTTCATTTCATAAATATATTGAACCATTAAATGTTGGGTGGTATGGTTATTGTATGGCAACAAATCCTAATACGGAACCTTCTCGTCAAATCGTTGCATTGAATCTATCAAAAAGATTTTCACCATTATCATTTCAATCCGAAGATATTTATTTAGTTAAAGGAAATTTCGGTGGACTTTATACATGTATATCTATGTTATTAAATCCAAATGATGAAGTCATTTTTCCTATTCCAGCATGGTTTTGTTATGAAGCAATGATTATTTCATGTCAAGGTATATCCATTGAAGTTAATATTAATCTAAATACATTTGATTTAAATCTCGATGAAATTAAAAATAAAATTAGTGATCGAACAAAAATATTAATTATCAATACCCCACATAATCCAACAGGAAAAATTTATTCATCAACAACATTAGAATTATTATCAAATATTTTATTAGAAGAATATGAAAGACGTCAACAAAAATATGGTCAACAAGCTCAACCGATTTGGTTAGTATCTGATGAAGCATATAATAATATTCTATTTAATAATAATAAATTTTATTCTCCAGCTGAATTTTATCCATATACATTTTTATGTTATACTTATGCTAAAACATTATTAAATCCAGGTATTCGATTAGGATATATTGCATTATCAGAAAAAGTACCTTTAAATTATCGTTTATTATTTCAAAAATATTTACCTCAAACACTTATTGTAAATGGATTTCAAGTACCTGATTGTGTTACACAATATTTGGTACAAGATATTGAAAAATTATCAATTAGTATTGATATAGAAAATTTAGAAAAGAAATTAAATTCAGTATTAGATATATTATTATCAATTGGATATGAAATACCAGTAAAACCAGAAGGTACATTTTATATACTTATTAAATCACCTTTAGAAGATGATCAAGCATTTTGTCGTTTATTATCAAAATATAATGTTTTATGTTTACCTGGTGCAGTATTAGCAATACCAGGATATTTTCGTATATCATTAACTGCAAATGAAGATATGATTGAAAGAAGTCGAGAAGGATTTAAACAGGCCTATGAAGAAGCAATGTCTTCTAATTCCAATCAAGCAATTCAAAGTGATAATAAATAATAGTGCAAATGATGACGACAAAAAAAAAACAATTTTATAAACATTGATTATTTTTGATTACTTTTTTATTTTTATTTGATTAGATTTTGTAAAATATCGCGTATATGCGCTCTTGCAAAAAAAATATAGTTTCGATTCATATTTCAAATGTCAAAGCTGTTATCGGTTTTTTCTATCAACATCATATACAACCTTATATTCACATTCGTTCTTGTCTTGAATAAAGTATTCTCTAGTTTCTTTTGATTCTTCTTCAAGAATTAACATAACTACTGTTCATTTCAAAAAAAAAGGGTGGGTGAGTATTTTTTTTATGGGAACAAAATAGAGAGCTGCAGCTTTCACCGTTAGAAAGAATAGATAAAGATGCATCAAAATCTGTATGAAAAGATTTCTCTAGCTACTTCCCAAAGATTACTGGTCAGATGTTTTAGAAAAACTACCCTTTTCTCACACGTGAAATAATACGATTTTTCATCAAAACATGACAGAAACGTCTATTTTTTGCACGAAAAATAGATTACCAAAGTGTTTTTTTTTTACCAGTGAAAGATTCAATTAGTAGCAGTCATGAGTAAAACCTTCATACAGTTTTGTAGTTCGTAATCTGGCAATTCTAGAACACTCCCGAATATAAATGAACTAATGTGGCGTTAATGCGAGACATACTGTTTGTTCAAGAGTTTCCTATAACAGCCTTTGGGAAGTAGTTAGAGAAATCTTCCCGTATAGATTTTAATGCACCTTTATCTGCTCTTTGTAACGGTGAAAACCGCAGCTCTCTGTCTTGCTCCTATCAAAGAATATTCGAAAAATACTCACCCGCCCTTTTTTTTTGAAATGAACAGTAGCATTACGGAATTTTATGTTTTAATGGAAAAAGTTTATGAACTCGAAATTTCAAAGTACCATGGTAAAAATGTATTATTTTTCTAGTACGTACTAAGATAGTTCTATGACTTGAATGTGTAAGTTTTCGCTACCGAACGAAATCAGCTGAAAAATAGGGTTTATATCACTCATAAACAAAACTAAAAATTATTAAAAAATTCAATGCATATCTTTTTCATAATCTCTTTATTGTGTCTGAATTCAATATAACAATTTTATTTTCATTTAACGATGTCAACTACACCTCGAACGATGATCTCGCAGTATTTGCGATGTTGATATATAATAATTCTATTTGATTTGATTGTTTTATGAACTATTGAATCTTTATTTATTAGTTTATATCGTTTTCTTTTTGATTGGTAAATTTATGTACTTCAATTTTTCCTTCTATATTAAAAATGCGTCTTCATCTCTGTGAAATTTCGTGTTACATCAGAGCAGAATTTTCATTACGGATGATATTTATCAGTTATTATGCTTTTATTATTTTTTCAATAGTCATCATTAAATCATTATCAGAACTGAACGGAAAAATCTTCAATATCAATGCTTGCTCTTACGATAATGTATTTCTTTTTTGTTCAGTTATAATGAATAACGTAGTGAAACGAAAACTTTGATTCAATAATATTGAGAGTTTTTCTATGACAGTAATCTGTCTTCACCAAGTACAACAGAACAATTTGGACAATAATGTACAGTATCCTATTTATATATGAACAAAAAAATTAAATCGAATTAGTTTATTATATATTTCAAATGAATTTTTCTGACCTTGGTTGCATCGACACAGAATGGAATTAAACAACAACCAAGAAAACAGCCAAACGGAGCACCAAGAACACATATACCTCCACAACTAAGCCATGTAACAAGACCATTTTTCTTTTCTGTACGTGTTACAATATCTTTTTGACAACTGTAACATATACATCGCACAGGAACGGTACCAGTAATTCGAGTTGGATTTCCATTTATTACCGGTTGTTGTTGCATTTCACGAGTAATTTTAAATCTTCTATTGCCAAACTATAGCCAGTAACGACGGAGTTTTATACAATATTTCTCTACTATAAGATTTTGAGATGATGATTATTGTTTGTCAATATTGATATAATCATTAACTCAAAGCCATACAGCAAATATATGCATATATTTGAAAGTAATCACATGAGTATAAGAACGAATGAAGGTCATTTTCTTTTTCACGTTATATATGATTTAAATATATACACAGTAGGGGTGGCACTTACATTTTCTTTTTTACTTTCGCAAAGGAAAGTAAATGAAAGTAAAATAAACTCACGCATTCAGTTGAATAATATAACAGGAAGGAGAAAGAACGATAGAAACGAAAGAATAGACGCTTATAATAAGTTTTGAGAGCAACTAACGACTTTTTTCCACGCACAGTTCTACAAAGCAGAAAAAAAGTAATCAACTTTTTTGTATATGATTTATATAAAACGCAAAACATCATTTCTACTTAATGTCAACTCAAAATAACTTATTTATAAGATAAGACAAATGAGTGTTTGATCTTCCTCTAACTTCAACATCTAAACTGATGAGAAAACTTTATCCAGATTCGTTAATAAGTGAAAGAAATTATTTTAGCTAAGCGACTTGTTATAAGTATGAGATATTTCCAGCACAAAAAAAGAGTGTTAGTTGTTATTTTGTAGAGTATGTGTATGTATGTAAACGTAGGAGTGAGTAGAAACAGTAGACACCCACACCCACCCTCAAGATAAATGACAGACACCCTGATTTAAACCCACATCTTTAAGATTATATTAAAATCGGACTCTTTGAATATCGACTATTTTGATATTTGATAATTGTGAAAAGCTTGTGCTTATAGAATAATGAATTTGTATCGAACTACCTACACTATTTCATATTGATCTTTTTCATTAAAGAGACTTTGAAGTTTTCTTATAGTTAACAATTAAGTTACGATTTCTGTCGATTAAGTAATTGATACATATAGAAGATACATTCTCAATTAGATTTTTCTTTTAGAATTAACTATTGTATTTGAATTAAAATATCGTTTTTTAGTTTATGTTTTAATAAATAATTCTCTGTACTAAAATATACGTGTACAACAACAAATGATATTTTATTCATCGCCTATAAATGAGTTCTAATATTATTGATCAAGAAAAATATCTTCATCAGGTTGATTAAGATTATTAATATCCGGATCAATAGCACCAAGTAATGCTTTAACAACATAATCGCCTTTTGAAAATGGAAAATTTTTACCACGATATGTATGAATTTTTTCTTTTTCTGTTATGTAATCGGCTGTAACATCCATATTGATCATTTTATTATCCCAATCAGTTAAACAATCATTATAAATTGGATCATCAGTGCATAATAAAAACATGACATGAGTTGTTTCTATTTCACGTTCTACATTCATTAAACATTCAAGTTCTTCCAAATTAACATGTCCTTTTTCATCCGTTGGTGCACCATCTGTCGCAATAAATACAAGAGTTTTTCTATGATCTGCATTTACACGAGTTGATGATGATTTAAATATCTTCTTTAATATAGGTACTAATGGTGTATAACCACGTGGACGATTCGAAAATATTTTATCAACAAATTCAGAAGTTTTTACATTAAGAAAACGTCCTCGATTAAGAAAATAAATATCAATACCATTAGAATCAAATAACATACAAATTTCTATTAATAATTTAACAATTGAACAAAGTTCATCCCATCGAGTATCTTGACTACCATCAACAGTTGTATTCATTGATCCAGAATCATCACAAACAATTATTATTTTATAATCTTCTAATAAACAAAGACGTTCACCTAAACTTTTTTGTATATTAAATTCACCAAGTAAATCATCAAGATCATCATTACCTTAATTTAAGTAAAAAAAATATATAAACAGTTAAAATCTACTAATTCAACGTAGTAAATATTGATTATTATTAAAATTATAGAATCGAAATTATTTCTTTCAAATATATATTTACCATAAGATTTAATTTTGTTTTGAGATGAATTCATGTTCGTATTTATTCGTGAGAAATTTCCAAAGTTGATAATAAAATACTGATCTTGTGAAATTCGTTATAATATTTTCGAAGACGACGATTGAATATTGTTAAATATAAAGTAAAACGAAAGGGAAGTGATGACAGTCGATTTATATTGGTTACCGACTTGGTAATTTCCATATTTATGTGTCATTTAAACGATAGATATATCATTTTATTTCGTTTCTGTTCTTTCCTTTTGATTGACTCGGTCGATTGCTTTTCTCTTCATACGTCATTTTTGAATATTATACATGTTTATAAGAAGCAATTATTTATCTGCTATCATTTCTATTATAATCAAATAAAATAGAAGTGAAATAAAATCAACACTATCAATTCTATATTTTAATTTATTTATAAATATTCAAATAAATCATTGTCTTCTTTTCAGCCTGTCTCCTTTTGTGAACAGACACAAGCGCTCTTGCTTACATTTCTATCTTTACCTATCGTATCTCCTCTTCTTATTAATTGAATGAGAATGAAAATCTTTAATAATTATCGTATAAATAATAAAAATCCATCATAGAAATAGAAGCTGAACAATTCGTCGATCGTGGCTATGTCAAAAACTAATGTTCAAACGATCACAGATAGTATTAACACTTCTGTTTCGTATAATTAGGAAGAAATGATCGCATACATTCATCAAAATTCGAATAAAAATTTTGGTATTCATTAACACTCACCATCTGGAGAGTGTGGTTGTGGGTATATGTGTGTGGATACAAGATAAACTGAATACCCACACCCACCTTTTTTTCTCTCAATACAATGAAAATTAGAAAAAAATGAATCATTTCTCTCCTAACAAAATATACAAACATGACACAGATTTCAAAGCAATTTGACTGAACAACTTTTTCATACAACAAGCAAACGTTCTTGTTAAATGGCCTGCAAAATTCTTAGCCAGCAGAATCCAGAAATTTATTTCTTAAGCAGAATTTTGTATAAATTACAAAATTCTGCCGAATAAGAATTTTGGAAGTGCTGGTCATGAATGTGAATATCATAAAAACAATATCCGCAAGTACATTCCTACCCACCCACATCTAGTAATTTTCATTCTAATTTTTTTTATCTCGTATGTATATGTTATATGATGTTAATAGGTAATTTTATATCTTTATTGATGATGGTAACATAAATTTACTGGAATATAGAATTTATTAAGTAAATGAAATAAATATATTAGTAGATAAAAGTTTAGTTTTTGTTTATAAAATGCTAATAAAAATCGCTGTCGCTTATCAAGTTTTATTTATAATTTTGCCCTTGAAAACTTCAAATTTTGTTATTGATTGAGGCTTCAGAAGTATTGCTTGATGTTGGAATAGTCATATTCTCAACTGACACATTGCTTGTGCTTTCGATATTAGTATCAACCACATGTGAAGCATTTTTGACATCATCGTAGCAATATAAACTTTTAACGAATTTTGCCCATCTGTCATCACTGACAATCGGTGCCTTGATATATGATTCAACATCCATTTGTTCTACCCAATCATGCATCAATGGAATGGCTTTGTCGAATGCTTCTGCTTCCATATGAGTGAATTGTGCGCGTGTAAGTAGTCCTTTTTCGATGTACCAAGCAAGATCAAGCTTGATAACATGGCACATATAGATGTCGATCAATGTTTGAGGTACTTCATCAGCTACTGCAGCATCATATGCTATACGATGTCCCATGGCCTCAACAACAGATCGACATTTTGGCAAAACATAGGACGAGAACTCTTTACTACGATGTCCATACTGTTTAGCAATAGCTTGACACTCTTCAAATATACTAGCTTCATGTTTAGCCAGAAGACTGTCTGGATTGGATGTTTGAGGAAGGGAATATCTTCCAATGCAAAGTTCGCTAACAAGACCTTTATAAAGAGAAAAAGCAAGAACTAAAAAATAGTCTAAATAATATCAAACAACATACGAATTGTAAGGACAAGGATATCCCCCTCGGCGATCGCAACTCCTTGTATATTGCTCTAAAAAAATGCATCAAGAGAAATTTTAGAATTAAATATACAAACATACATATTGAGTTATGATTTGATTGTATCCAAAAAGGCCCTGAGCTCCACAGCGTTCAGAAAGCTCTAGTTGTGATGACTGAGAATGTTGCAAGCAGACAGCTTTATATATGGTAGCAACACCATGTCTTGAACGGGGATCAAGTGATTGATCCATAAAATAATTTATAGAATGTTTTGTAAATGCTTGAAGTACGTAGCTTTGTGCAACTGCCGTGAAAACAGGAATTTGTTGTGTTCGAAAAGAGAGAATATTAATTTCACTACCATCATGTTTATATATTGTTCGTCGAATACTGTAATGATAGGCAATGTGTGATGCAATCTGCAAGACGGATAAAGCAATGGAACTTAGAGCAAGAGTACCAACACTAACGCGAATGATAGAAAGAAGAAAATGTATATGTAATGAGGATGGCTTCTTAAGATTGCCTAGAATAGCAGTTGATGGAAGGCGAACATGATTGAATGAAGTAATAGCATGATTGACAGGATGTGCTCCAGAACGTCTTGGTAAAAGTCTAGAAGAAATATGTCAGAAAATAGTCCTATCTTATATGAATTGAGTTTACTTTGCTTTGATACCTGGACTCATACAATATCCATCATTAATAGTAACAATAAAAGGTCGAAGACCTCTATGTTCACCTTCAACAATCAATTGAGCAAATACTAAAGCAATACAAGGACGTCCAAGAACAGGAATTGTTGGTGGCATATATCTGAAAATGAATATTATTAATGGTAATAATAGTTAATTAAATTTATGACATACTTTCCAGCTTGATCATTAGGCGTGTGAAGATCGAAAGTTCCATCACTTTGTAAAGTTGCAGTTGTTTGTAAATAGAGAGCATTGAGACCATGTCCTACTTCAGTTAAACAAAAATGTCCACTAAAGAAAAACAAAAATAAATTTATTTTTTAAACAAGTGTATTATACTATGAAAACTTACATTGTTTTATATTCTACTAAATCTTGAAGAAGAGGTTCAAGATCCTTTCTTTCTCCTACAAACATACCAAGTGTTCCAACGACGAGGTTATATTGAATAGTCAGCAAAGTTGAGGCGGCTCCATCGATACTCATGATGGGATCAGTATGCATTTGCCAAAATTTAGGAGATACATTAAGAATATCTTCTAGAGTTAATCCTACAAGAATGTATAAACTTATTAAACTGTATTTTAAAGCACTCGAATCTTACCATAAACTTTGGAAATAGCTTCAGCTCTTAAGTAAGACTTTTCAGCCTGCTGTAAATTGTCTGAATCATTGATTTGTATATTGAACAGTTCAGATTGACAGAGATCAGCAGTTAATCTCATATTGAATAAGATCAGAAGACGAAAAAAAATAAGAATATCTAAAACAACAGAGTAATATACTTATAACTTCTCAAAATTAATATTCAACTTTTTTCATAAATAAATACTCATATAAATTTTATTGAAATTTTTCTATGAAACAATAAAAAATAAAAAAAAAATTATGCTTTTATTCTCAAATCTATAAAAGCAAACGATAATACTTACTAATGTACGCAAAAGTTTTTTTTGTCGAAATATAAATACTCTAAAATATAATAATATGAATACTTGCTAACATATTTATACAGCTATTTGAGAATATCCGTTTTGTACTCACTAATCCGAATATTATTTATAGAAAAAATAAAATACGTGGTTAGATATTGACGTCATGCTAAGATTATTACTTGATGAATCATTTATTTATTCATGATATTGTTGATGTACAAAAAAAAGACACCCACACTTATCAGTTATATACAAATATAGATAAAGTCATATAGTAAAAAACAGTATAATTAGTGATCTTAGAAGTTTTCAGTTATAGAATGAATTATTTAATCGAATTTTTTTAGTTCTATCGAATGATAAACATATACATATAATATTATATTTTGTATAATCTTCATCCTGTTATTGTATGATGATCATATGCTTAAAACAATATTCATATTGTATCATATATTCGAATTCTACCAGTACAAATGGTACTTTTTGTACTGTTTTTCTAGTTTCAGTTTGTAACTATGTTTGCACTGTTCTTATAATTCATTCTCATTTGAAGTATTGTCCTTATTTTATACATTGTGTGATACTTTGCTCCCGTCTTATTTTCGTTCTCATTACCCTTATCATTTTGTCCTTATTCTATACATCATGTGATACTTTGCTCCCATCTTATTTCGTCCCTATTGTCCTCTTATTTGGTGTCCTTTTGCTCCCGTCTTATTTGGTGTCCTTTTGCTCCCGTCTTCTTTGATGTCCTTTTGCCCCCTCTGATGAGTGAGTAAATAAGTATATACTTTGTATGAAATTGATGCGATTCTCGATAAGAAGAAATATAATAAAGTGCAATATTATCAGTACAAATACTTCCTCTATTAGAAATCGTCACAAACTTTTCTACGATATAAAAAACGTTTATTTATGAATTGATATAAAATAAACGAGAAATTAATGAATTAATCAATGAAATAAGAGAAGAAATGAAATCTGATTACATTTTCATATGTTTATAATTCTAACTTTTTATACATGTGCTTACTTGATTTTGTTATTTATATCAAAAATGACGATTTTGCTTATGAAATCGATTGGCTATTATAACAATAAAAAATGATATTATTTGATTTATCTTGCTATGTCTTACTCATTTATATATTTTTATTAGTTTCCTCAAAGAAAACGAAGTCGCGAAGAAATTCTTTTTTGTTGTTGTTATTTGGTAGTCGAATTCTGTTTCTGTGAGTACTTGCCTAATTCGAGTTGGAATACAAACGAAAATCATCAATACCTATACACACTGCTTTATATATATATTTTTCTTTTCGAATAGATATTAAGTATTCGATATCCATTTATATTCCAACTCTAATTAGGCATCTCATGAATTTGTTATAAGTATTCCATACATTATTTCATCGTTTTACATAATTAACTCTTCATTTTTGATTAGTTTAAACATTAAGTTAGGCGATGATAAGGAATATAGCGTCATACATCAATTTGTTATAAGTATTACATACATTGTTTCATCGTTCTACATGATTGACTCTTAATTTTCTTTCAGTTTAGTCAGTAAATCACATATAACTGTGTCTTTTCTCTTACTGTATTTTTTATTTATCTGTCAATATATTAACATACTAACACTATTGAACAATATAAAAAACTAAGCTATTAGAAAATAATCTACGTCTTACAATAATTTATAATATTTTCTTTGTTAATAGATTTTTCAGATGAATGAACCTAAGAATAATTTTCGAAACTATCCAATTAATACACTTGGTGATTATATTCGACAAAATGTATACTCGAAAAACAAAAATGAAATAATATTTTATTATTAATTACAATTTTTTTTCATAGAATTCTACTTGGCGTACACATAATTATCCAAATAAACAACATGATCTTGATTGGTATCGATATTTAAGACAACAAGCAAATTTACCTGTTCAACGTGATATTCTCTATGGAAAAAGACGAAAATCTAAAGTACACTCACAAACTCAAAAAACAGTTGCTTATGACGATGATGATGATTTAGGTATAAGTAAAATAAATTTTACTTCACCACCGGTTACTCTTACATGGCTTGATTTAAAAGCAAAAGCACCACCAGAAGATAAAGGTATTAAACGAACAATTAGAAAAGCATTGTGTCCATGGAAACAAGTTACTCAATCAACAATATTACTCGAAGGAGGTAAAAATAAGAAAAGATTAGTTGTTTTTTATATAAAATTTAATTTAGTTAGTGGTATTGCTAAACCAGGTCAATTAGTTGCTATAATGGGTGCTAGTGGTGCTGGTAAAACAACATTATTAAATATTTTAACAAATCGTCGGCCCGGTACATTAAAAATTGAGGGTGAAGTTAGAGTAAATGGAACAAATATGGGTAGAAATATTAATCGGGTATCAGGTTATGTACAACAAGAAGAATTATTCATACCATCAATGACAACACGAGAACATTTACATTTTCATGTAATAATATTTATATAATTTGAAATCTAATAATATTAATTTAGGCAATGTTAAGATTAAATCATGATATATCAAAAGAACAACGAATTGCTCGTATTGATGAAATGCTTGATTTGGTAAGATAATATATATATATAAATTAGAGGAATTTAAATGGTAACTTTATATTTATTAGTTCAATTTGAATACAGTTGAAAATACAGTCATAGGTCAACCAGGGCTTATTAAAGGTTTATCAGGTGGTGAAAAACGACGTTTACTCTTTGCTTCTGAAGTATATTTAATAATATTTTATTATTTTAATTTATTAATATGAATATAGGTAATGATTGATCCATCTTTATTATTTGCTGATGAAGTAATTGATTTATATATTTATTACTATAAAATAATATTTTATCATAGCCAACATCAGGTCTCGATGGAAGCATGGCATTTACAATATGTGATGTAATGCGTAAATTGTGTAATCAAGGTAAGACAATTGTTTGTACAATTCATCAACCATCAAGTGAAATTTTTCAATTATTTGATACGTAAGAATATTCCATTATTATTTATTTATTTATGTTTAATATATATATAGACTTTATCTATTAGCCGAAGGACGTGTTGCTTATTTTGGTTCAAGAAAGAAAGCTCAAGAATTTTTTAATAAGTTAGTCGATAATGCATGATATACTCACATAAAAAATAATAAAATTTCAATATTTATTTTTAGATTAGGTTTTGAAGCACCAAATAATTATAATTTATCAGATTTTTATATTCAAACATTATCGATATTACCATTTGAAAAAGAAGAATCACTTGAACGAATTCAGGTAATATTGATAATATATGAAAAATTTTCTTTTTTTTTCCGTTTTCTTTCTTAGAATATTTGTGATACCTATGAACATTCATCTCTTAATACTCAATATATTGATGAAATTCAAAAATATCATTCAATTGATGATGATCAATCAAATGGAATATTTGATCATTCATCAAAGTTTGTTGCTTTGATTAAAAGAAAAACAAACTAAATAATTTTTATTTAGATATAAAACTAATATTTTCAATCAATTTCGTTGGTTATTATGGCGTTTATTGATTGATATGTTTCGTAATCCATTTGAATTTCGTTTCCGTATACTTACATCAGTAATTCTTGGTCTTATTCTGGGTTTTTCATTTTTAAATTTAAAATATGATCAAACCGCTTCTCAAAATATGTCATCAGTTTTATTTCTAATGATTCTTGATGTAACATTCATGGTTGTTCAAAGAAATGCTGATGTAATTCAAAATAATTTTTTTTCTTTTTATAATATTTTTTATACATTAACATTTTAGAGTATGAGTCGACAATTACCATTATTTTTTAAAGAACATGATGATGGAATCTATCGTACAATACCTTATTATATATCAAAAGTAGTTGTAGAATTACCAATAACTGCAATTGATATATTTTTATCAATAACTATTATTTATTGGATGGCTAATTTATATAATAGTGCTCGAAGATTTTTTATTTTACAAGGTATTCTCCTTCTATGTATGTTAGTTTCAATGTCTGTTGGTAAATAAAAAAAAAACAAAATTATGTTGAAAACATTTATTTTTCTTATAGGAACATTGATAGGAGTGTCTAGTCCAACGTCTACTGTTGCTTCAGCACTAGTTGTTCCAATTCTTATACCTCTACTTGTTGTATCTGGTTTTTATATAAAGACAAAGTATATTAACATAATATAAAGTAAAATCTTGCATAATTTCATTGCTCTTTTTTTCAAATTTAGATCAATACCTAAATGGCTTATTTGGTTACATTATATTTCATGGCCTTATTATACAGATGAACTGTTATCGATTAATCAATGGGCAGATGTTAAATCATTTGACTGTAATCGAATGGGTAATACAACATGTTTAAGAAGTGGTGATGATGTTCTTGCGTATTATAGTTTTAAGAAAGTCTGTATAAAAATATATTTATTTTTGAGATCTATTTGTATGTATATATTTTAGAGTAATTATAATCGTAATATTGGTTTACTTGTTCTTCTCTTTGGTGTTGGTCAACTACTAAGTATTCTTATTTTACTATTACGAACGAAATTTCAACGAAAAACTCTATAAATCTATGATTTTCATAGTTTATTTTTTTTTGTTTTTATACTTTATCTTTCTTTCATTATGCCAAAATTGAATAAATAGAAAAACAAAGCTTTCTCAAAGCTAGTCATTGCGATATAATTATAATAATCCTTTTGGTATGCTTATTAATATCTCGAATAATAATTTCGAAAATAAAAAGTGGAAAGAAAGAAATGTCGCAAATATAGAGGTTGAGTGTTGGCGTAGATATTGATTAATAGAAGACCGATACCCACACCCTCAAGCATTCTTTATGGCATGAAATATATGTTGCCACAATATTTCATTTCTCAATCTCCCACGTAAACAAATGGCTAAAAATCCGATTATAATTGATTATTGTGTGGAAAATCCCAAAAAAAAAAATCGATTTTAATCTATTTTTATTTCTTTTTTCTCTATATATACATCTTATTCTAATATTTATTTTACCGTTTTTGATAGGATGCATCTATGTTTGACGTGAAATATTCATTATTAGAAGCAAATTATTCTTGTGTCTTTTCTCCTTCTATATATCAAGAAAATAAAAAAATAATACGATTTATAATCATCTTTACATGTTAATATTTTTCTTATGCTGACCCCGTCTCTTTGTTATTATGTATTCCTTTGTTGCCTTTGTGCATTTAAATAACATTTTTCTATTACTCATTTTGATTTACTTTATGATCACTCACTAGTATCATGTTTATATTTCGTTGATTTGTCGTTTTTACCAATAAACTTTCATAATTCAACTGAATTTTCTCTTAAATGTATTAAATATTGTATTCGATTGTTAATTGAAGATTTTAATATCTCTTTTTATTGAATAAATATAATACTATTATTCTTTCGATGTAAACAGATAAGTAAGCACATTATATTCTTTTTAACGAGATATTTGTTAAAAGTATGTATAAAAAGAGCACTAAAAATGGCTTGTTTTTAATACAAAAGTTAATTATAAAAATTAAATAAAAAAGTCAAAACAATTAATATTAGTTTTCTGAATAACTATCAGAATAGAAAATAATTATATGAGCACAACATTTTTTAATATAGAAAATTATAATATCCAATATTAACATAAACAACTTAGGGATAGATAATTTTCATCTTGAGGGTGTGCGTGACCCACTCATTATTCACACTCTCAATAAGAAAAAGAAAATTGATCCTTAAATTGCATTGATTTTAATATTTCTTAGGTATATATTTGTCGGTTCATTCATTCTGCTTCTCTGTCTATTTATAAATGATCGAGTGGACTTCATCCGCTCTATGCGTGTAGAGGAAAAGATAAAGAAAGAAAAAGAAAAGAAACATGTGCGCGCAATCGTTTCATTTAGCATCACATATTTATACATAACCACTTTCTCATACAACACAATCGTAAATGTTCGTTTTCTTAGTTATTTTTTTCGTCATCTTATGGATAATATATATAAAATTGAAATATTTTACACTTCGTGGTCCAGTGCCTGGTCAACCACCACATTTCTTTTTTGGAAATTTAATTCAAGCAGGCTTATTATTTGGTTCTAAACCAATTTCTGACATTTATATATCTTACAAAGAACGTTTTGGTGATATTTATTTATTTTGGGTGGGTTTTATACGATATACTATCGTACATAATATTGATGATGTTCAATATATTTTTAATAATCGAAATAAATATGATCAAGGAAGTATATTTTTGGAAAAGCTCAGCATTTTGGCTCCTGACAGTATTATTTGTAACATAGGTAATGCTTTTTCTTCTTTTGTCTCTATCAAAGATTTTTTTTTCATTATGATATTTAGGTGCTAAATTCAAACGACATGGTGCAATCACTATGCCATTATTTCGTCGTAATAAAATTCTTTCGAATATAAATATAATTATTGATGGAACGGACAAACTATTAGATCGGTGGCGCACTCAGTCATCTGAACATGTGCATACTGATATTGTTGAACAATGTCAAAATCTTCTACTCGAAGTCTTTGGAATGATTGCTTTTGATTATGATTTGGAAACAATTAATGAGAATCTTTCAGAAAATAAGAATGAACTGACTGAAGCTCTAAAACATATTATGGATGCATTTCGAATGATTCTCTACGCACCTAGTATCATTTCAACTACTTATTTAAAATGCAATCCTCGATATCAACGAGCACGTGCCACCATCGAACGATATTTGAATAACATGGTAGAACAAGAATTGACTGAAAGCTTAGATTCGAGAACAGAACGGAAGAAAATTTCATTGATTGCTTCACTAGTTAGTTCATTACAAACAGATGAAAAGGCAGAAGCAGTAAAAAAAGAAGAAGACAAAAAAGGTAAACTTTATCTTTGATATAAATAGATAATTATTAAGAAAATCATAAAAAAAAAATTGATAGGTATTTCCCGAAAAGAACTTTTTGATGAGATGCTTATGTTTTTAATTGCTGGTTATGAAACAACATCGACTGCTCTTGCTTGGTGTATTTATCAACTAAGTAAACATCCTCGTATTCAAGAAAAGATCAAGAAAGAATTGATAGATGATAATACTGGACAATATTTATCATTTGATCATCTTGATTCATTTGTTTATTTGGATTGTTTTATCAATGAAGTTCTTCGTTATTCTCCAACAATCGATGGAACAAGTCGTACAGTAGTTGTCGATGATTGTCTTCCGTCAAGTGGTACTCGACTTTACAAAGGTGATCAAGTACTTATTCCATCATCTGCTCTTGCTCGAGACGATCGCCATTGGAAAATTGATCCTAATTTGTTTTATCCGGAAAGATTTCTTAATGAAGATAAACATCGTCATCCATGTGCATTTTTACCATTCGGGAATGGTCATCGTCAATGTATTGGACAAGATTTAGCTCGATTAGAACTCAAAATAATTCTAGCTCGCATGTTACAACAGGTGACAATCGGTGATGGCGGTCCTGAATTTAATACAGGTGGTTGCATTCAAAGACTGACTATCGTACCGAAACACGTCGGAGTTACTATTCAATTTAGTTAACTCATGAAAAACTACTTTCTTTCTCTCTTATTTTTTTTTCGTTTCAATCATTAGAAACAATTAAACAAGTCTTTTCATATAATACTCGTCATTTTATTTCTGGTTAAGTAGCATTTAATGGGCATTGGAAAGTTAAGCACGAGGAAAGATGAGCTCCAAAAAGAAATAAACTTAAGGAAATAATGAATAGACAAACCAATTTATGTTAATTAGATCATATATAACATAACAACAAACATATGTATAAAATATGTGTATGGGGTGGGTTTGAGTTTATCTAAACACATCTTCATCCACACCCACACCCACCCTCAAGATGTCATAATTGAATAAATAAAAAAACAAGACTTTCTCAATACTAGTCATTGCGATATAATTGTAATAATTCTTCTACTATCTTTGTTAATATTTCGAATAATCTTTAATAAGGTCATCCCTAATAACGTCGAAAATATGGAGGGTGGATATCAGTTAATAGAAGATCGACTCCGACCCCCACGCTCCAAAACTTGGAGTCGAAACTCTTCCCGTCCACCCCTTTGGTCGCACTGATCCGTTTTCATCTTCCCTTGTCGAAATGTAATGTCGTATAAAGTTTGGTTGTATTAGGTCTTAAAGGAGCCAGATGCATAAAATAACAAACAAATAAATTTTCTTCATTATTGTTACAAGACTGTTTTTTGTCACTGAATTGGTCGAATAAGGAAAAGAACATTTTCCTTATTCGCTAACTAATTTTATTTAAAAAGAACTGGTTATTTACATCCTCCCTATTCAGACACGCAAACACACAAAAGATATTCAAGAAAATATACAAGAAAGAAAAAGAGATGAACAAAAAAAAATAAGGAGAAGAAAGAGGGTGATATAAGTGCTTCCCTCTTACTTCTCATCAAAGTGGACAAAAAACAAAGAAGATGTTGTAATACATCTTCTTTCTAACTGTACAAGAAGTAAACGAATATGTAGAGTGAAATAAGAAAAAGAAAGAAGATGAGAATTTCAATATAATTCTCATGGACGGCAGGAAGGAAAGACCTGGATGAAAAAATATGATCGTCATATGGACAATAGAAAAAAGAAAAGAAAAGAAAAGAGATACACTTACGTACACATATACACATATCAACGAAAGGGAAGAAAAGAAAAAAAAATGATAAGAATGCTGTCAGAATCCTCTCTAACATTTATACATTAGATCAATTCATAGAAAAAGAACAAAATGTTAATGTTAGCAACAGCAAACTTTGGCGCATGATCTGCGCACAATGACGGTTTTCTTTTTGATAACTTTGACTGTTGGTGCGCAGCAAACAGTTGTACGTACACAACATCGTCGTCCACAGCATGGGCCACAGCATGGATCACAACAAGGATCACAGCAAGGGCTGCAGCAAGGACTACAACAAGCATCACAACATGGATCGCAGCATGAGTTACAGCCAGAACAGCTACAACAACCGCAACATGGTGAACGGACACAGGCTGGCATATTAATAGTAATAATATGGTGTGGAGTAAAACTGTAGTATGGATGAGGACTGTTTTGTGAAAGTATGTGAACAGGTATATATAGAGAGAAAGAGAAACAAGAAAAATTATTTTCAGTCAACAAAAACAATTGATTACCATCCTCATATGACAATACCTAACATGAACATGTGATAGAGAAACATAGGAAGAGAAATAAGTAATGCATTTTTACTGTTCATGCAATACAACAAAAATAGCAAATTCATGTTTATTACCAATGTCTTTTCTTTGATTTGTTTCGTAGTGTAGAAAACATCTAAATTTAATTGCACATTTACGGTTGTGACCACAACTCTAAAACGGTAAATGTCATTTGATACACTTTTTAACGAAAACATTGCTAATAAAAAAAAACAAAACTAAATGTTTTTGATGAAAAATATCGATTCTCACGTTTTACTACAATACTGCTGTAGTATTGTCAAATTACGTGAATATCATAACACAGCGCACATAAACAGCATTGACAAAAATATGTCGTATATGAATACAATAACAACAACAACAACATTGATTTCATACATCAGTTGTTTATGAATGAACGTTTCGATGATACAAAGATGAATAAAACTGAATACACTGATATTGTCATTTCTTTGATTACTTCTGTTATTAGGTATGTGTTCTCATGATTCATCCTTTATTATCTCTGTTCATAGATTACGATGATAAGTGTTATTTTATTCATTCATGAAAACATGGATTATATTTATATAAAAATATGAAATGAATACAAGAACGCTATAGAACGGTGTGGGTATGAGTAGAATAGATATGATAAACCCACATTCTCAAGATATTAGATTGCCCTTTGGCTGTCTTGTGTTATTTACTTCAATTCGGTTATCATCTTGAGGGTGCCGGTGAGTGTAACTGCATGCATACTTCTTCTTTACTCATACCCACACCCTCAAAGCATTTTAGAAATCACATCAACGACTTAATTACAAAGGGAATGGAACGGACTCCTGTACTTGGCGTTAAATCTGTTGTAAGAGTAATGATTAAATAATTTATTAATATGTTATGAATATACAAATGGATTTTTCTGCTGGTTTAAAAGAGTAAAAGAAGAAAAAAAATGAAAACATTATTGTTCACGTGATTTTTCTTTTTTTGTTTAAAATACCATTGCTTGTTCAGCCTGTTGTTCCCCAACAGCAACATGCTTTACTTCCTGTCCAACAACCTTTTCCTTCTGACCATTTATTCGATAAACAGACACCACCAGCTTGACAATCAGTACAACGTCCATTACAGAACGGTGCTGTACCGAGAACTGTCGACGATATGTATTTAGCTGCAGTACATGATTCTTTACAGCTGTCACCAAAAATCTGTCCAATTAACAGAATATATTAGCTTATGATGTAGAACTTACCTTTACGATTGTTCACTAATAACTTGTTTTTGTTAGTACTGTAAAATTTTGCTTACTAGCTCATGTATTTATATTGAAGAGATCGGAAGTACAAATGGTGTATTTCGTTAGAACGAAGTAGAAACGCTTGAATGAGTATTTAAATATAGAAATCAAAGACGTCGTTTATCTCAAAATAAGCATGATACTTGTTTTAATCATATTCTTAAAGTATGGTTTCACAAAATGATGAAGTTAAATGGAATCTCATGGAAAAATTTTAAGAGAGTTTGAGTCAGACTCAACAAAGTTATAGATATTCTGAAGTTGAGAAGTCGATCAAATAAGATCCTGCGTATATTGAGTGTATGTACGTCTTAAACTTCGTGTGAAAGTATTATTTCATACACAACTTCAGCGTCATCCAGTTTACATAGTTGACTTTCTTCTTCCGAGTGAAATACATAAAACGTAATACATGATTCATTGAAATGATATAAAATCTTATTAAATTGAAAATCATGATTTACACATACAGGTAATATAACTGACTTTCTTCTTCCGAGAGAAACAGATGAAGCGTAACAGATGACTCAATCATTGCCGATTGATTCTCTCGAAGAATAGCAAAAGCACGTTTATACTCCATTCAAAATACAGCAAAACTATCTTTTCAACCAGCGATTAGCGTTCATTAAAGTTTTCAGATAAATTAAAAATAGGGTGTGGGTGTTCACGATGAATGACAAGCATATCCACTTCCTCTCCTTCATGAAAACTAAATAAATAGTTATTTTGTAATGATTTAAAAAAAGTAAACTAACAAAAAATTTGGAAGACATACCATGAGTCATTATTTTATTAATTACGTCTATTATTCAGATTAATAATAATATATTTAATGAAAACGTTAATTTTTTGTATGAAAAAATTCGTCCAGTCAAATTGTTTTGAAATCTGAGTCATGTTTGTATATTTTATAAGAAGAGAAACGATTCATTTTTTTGTTATTTTCATTGCATCGGCAGAAAGAAAAAAAGGTGCGTCATTAAAATGTTTATTAATGTAATGTCACCATCCATCACATGTGATATATACTCATTTCTTTCACATTTGTTCTGTAAAAAAGCATTTTGTTGTCGCCGACGCATCTCAACTTCAGTTTTACTCTCGGAGAAAATGAATAATGATACATCATTCTTAGAACTTTTTCCTGATGAACTTTTTTTAGAATTATTTTCATTTATTAAACCAATTGATCTCTATTGTGGTTTTGTTAATCTCAATCAACGTATAAATAATATTTTAAATGATACTCATTTATGTATGCATATTATTAATGATGTTGAACATGAAGTTGATCAAGCATGTATGATTTATTTTGCTCGTCAAATTATTTATCTTGCTATTGATTGTCATTTCTCAACTTTATCTTATGATATAAGTCTTCGATCGTTTGTTAATTTACGTTCACTTCATTTACCTCTACCAAGTGTTAATCAATGTTTAGAAATTACACCGAATAATTTACCATATTTAACTAATTTAACTATCAATGATAAAATATTTAAATCTATTCTATGTAATTTAGATCCATTTCCGTATCTTTCTACATGTTGTATTCCACGTGTTTATCCAAGGAATTTTAGTTTAATGGAACCATCGCAATTATGTTTAACAATTCGATCTTTAAATTTATGTTCCTGTTCAATGAATCATCTATTTGATATTCTTTCGTATTTACCAAATTTAAATTATTTAGAAATTGTTGTATTACCAAATAAGGAAATTATTCGTCAGCCTGATATAAAACATAATAATATTTCTCATTTAAAAGTTAAACTTCGAAAACTTGATCCTGATCTTGAGATTTTATTAAAATCAATGCCTAATATTTATCGATTAGAATTTCTCTGGCATCAAGCTCGTCAAGATTATCATGAACGAAAAAGTTTTAATTTCAAAAGATTTTCCGATATTCTTGAGAAAAATCCTGGATCATTAAAACGTATTGATATTGATATTCATGTATCAAAATATGATTATGATATTGATAGTATTCATAATTTAAATCTACAATGGTTTTCTTCATTAAACAAACTATTAATTTTCAGTGATGATTCAGTTCTTATAACAACACAAAGATTATCATCAAATCCTCAAGAAAAATTGATTACAGATTTATTGCAATCATCATATATGACGGAAAGAAATGCACGGTTTAAACGAATAAAAAATTTATGAATTATTTTTATTTTCTAAACAATAAAACATTTAAAGTGTGGATATGTAGATACTATATCTATCCTATACTCAAATTCTAACCTACACCCTCACTCTACAATTTTCAATAAATAAATTTTACATGATTTTATTTTGAATCAGCTAAAATATTTTATTCAAATACAAATTTATTCAATTAAAAGTTAATAATGTTCATGATTGCTGTACTCGGAATGTTGATAAGCATTGCCTGGTCTTTTGTGATATAAACTTGAATAGCTCTAGCACATAATGTTGGTCCATGAGCAAGTTGTGTTCCATTCATTAAAAATGTATATATACCAGGATATGTTCCATTACCAGAATTGCATGTATGTCGTTGTCCTGCATAATCATGTTGAATACAATGACGTTGTGATATTTGTGTACCATTAAAATAAGTCCAATTTCCTTTATAAGTACCATTTAAAGTATATTCCGTAGCTACATATTGATCAAGAATAATAATCGTATCATTCCAATGACTGACAACTGGTCGAAACGTTTTATTAGTACTTGGTATAGAGAATAACATAGATCCTGATGATAAATCATGAATAGTCATAAGTACCAAACTACTTCCATAAGTTATATAGGTATATTGTAATGTTATCAAACATGAATAAGGCGTAGATGATAATGAAATATTAAGTATTGAAACAAGTTGCGGTTGAAATGATGTACCAGTATTTTTGTAAATACTGGATGAATTATTAAAATATTGAACAATTCCAAGGCCATTATTAGTTGCTGAATTAATATTAGAAATCTCACTCTGAAGCTGAATGAGACTATTTCTTACACCAGTATAAGTAAAAAATGATAAACCTCCAGTTGAATTACTTGTATAAACACCATACATATTTGCATAAGCACCTCGATCAGTTGATGCAAGTGTTATGTTAGGAGCTAAAGCCAATTGATCGAATATTTGTTGCATAGAGTATGTATTTCCTCGAGTACAAACATAAAAAGGTTCAATCTGTTGATCATTAGTACAGTAATTGAATGGAAGAATATTTGTTGTTGGATCAGCTACAAATGCACCTGCCGATGTAACTGTTTCAAATAAACGACAGGTTTTGGTTGTTATATTATAATCTGCTGTACGACAAATATTATGACGTTCACATATAAAAGCACATTTTTTTATCGATGGAATATTGATTAATGTATCAATAAGGTGTGTATCAATGGGTGGTTGAAAATAGGATCCTTTTACAAATGTAACTTTTATTGAATAGAAATTACTATTCGAATTAGTTAAGATTATATACGAAAAAAGAAGTAGAAATATCTTGATGTTCATTGTTAAGAGAAAATTTGTAAAAGAAATTATTTTATCGACTTTAAATATATACTGATTTAATATGTCCGATAGCTAAAGTTAAAAGGAATTAATATTTTATTATTTGTCTTCGAGCCTTCGGAAAAAGACATTTCAAAATGCAAACATGTGTATGTTATTTTTATTATCAACGTTTATTCAAAAGAAATAAGTATCGGTGTTTATGTGTTTACTTTTTCTCGAAGAACGAGATACATAAGACTAGCAATCAGCTCATGGGCATTTTTCCCGATAAACCCTATTGGCTTTTATATCAGTGTGAAGAAAAAGTTTAGACGAACATTTTGATCAATTTTGAAAAGTTAAAGATTACTAGCAAAATGCCTTATTTTTCCTCATTAGCCTAATAATAATTTCCTTAAAATTTGATTCAATTCTATTTGATAAGTTGGTATTGAAATGATGAATTGATTATTTCATTTTGTCGAATAAAGATCAGATAAATTGTGAGATATCCGGTAAAGAAGATACCAGAAAAAGTGTTACTTAGAAGCAGTACACAAAATTGAGTTGGATTATACACATTCAAATGACTTTTTCGATCTTTTATTTTTCTCGGAAAATGTACTCCTACTCTAGGGTGAGTGTGAATGCTATGTTCATCAAGCAATCATACCCACATCCTGAAAGTTTTCGACAGAAGTTTTTATAATAATAGTAAGCTCCAGTGAATAAATTCTTTAAAATTAAAGAAAGTAACGCTTTGCCTATTTTTGAGTATTTTGAGGTAACTGCTGAATTTTCAGTGATGCATCCAGTAGTTAAGTAATCTGTGTGTAGGTAATGCACTACTACCAACGTGACAGAGAAATATAACAAACTTTATTTTTTTGTTCTGTTTGATTTTATCAAAAAAAAAGAAGTTGATTAAAGAAAGCGGTAGAGTAGCGCCGATTTTTAATCTTCACGCTTACCCTCTAGTATTATAAAGAAAAAGAACATTTTCTTTCATCTTATAAAAGACAGGACTGTAAAGAGCATCATTCCGAATCAAAACACAGTGTACGCAAGTTTTATTTGAAGGACACATTTCGAACATCAAAAAAACGTCTGTTCATAATAATGAGACTCCATGATGATGATTAATTTCATGGGTTAAAAGGTGGTCAGCAGCAAATATCTGAAACTGAAGAAGCAATAAGCTCACAGATGAGTTGTGTGGTACTACAACAGTTTCGATTCTATTTAGTCTACTCGGATATTATATTACCATACAGGTTGGTGAAAGTTTAGTGATATCGACCCAATTCTGGTGTTTAATGAGCTCTTGAATAAATATTTATGTATGAAGTTACAACTCCTGAATCATTATCTAATAAATGAAATATGTGTATTACTGAACAAATAATCTTTACAGTCACTTTATATTTACCTAATAAATTTACTAACATTTGTTTTTTCTAGATAAAAACGAAGACTTCATGATACTCAGAGTTGAAAAGGTAGCTCGATTGATAGCTATATTGATTGTGATAGCTTTATTATATTTTTCAATTATATTCTATTATCCTGATGAATCATCAACTGAAAATGATATAGATTATTCAATGATAGAAACTCAATCAAATGACACTATTATTCATACAGCTGTTGTATTATCATTGGCTAAAGATGCAGCTCACATTGCTGAATTTCATTTACTTTATGATTCATGGCGTTTTATTCAGAATTTTTCACCTTTATCTCAACAAGTTCTTATTGATTTAATTGTATTTTGTGAACAACCAAGTTGTTTTCAATTACCATCATCTTGTTTACCTCTTTCTTATAATAAACAATTTCAAACAATTCCAACATGTTTCTATGAAGAATTATCGATTAAAATAGTTGAAGAATGGAATGATTATCTCTATATGACATCAATTGCTTTTCTATTAACAAAAGAATATAAACAAACAATTTTAAAATATCATTGGATATTACGAGTTGATCAAGATGCTATTTTAAGTCCAGGTTTACTCTTTGGTCTCTTAAAAAAACATCCAGTTAAATTATACAATAAACAATTTGGAGCAATAGGTCATGGTACTAATTTTACAAAAGAACGATTAATAAATATTGCAAGAAAATTAGGATACAAACATGGTGGTATATATAATCTGTGTTCCACATGGTTGGTTCATCCAAAAGATTCAATTGCTATAGCTAATTTAACAATCAAAATCGGAAGACATCTTCTACAAAACGAATTTGGATCAAATGTTCCAGGTAAAAATATATTATGTCGAACTATTTATTTTATATTAATACAAGGGTGGGTGTGTCTTTATCTAAACCCACACTCACCTTGAAGGAAAACTACTGAATAATTAATATAATATATATGTATATAGGTCTTGAGAAATTACCTGCTAATGGTGAATGGCCATTCTGGTGGCGTGGTGTAACATCATTATATGCTGCTGAAATAGCAATAAATCATTTGTATTTTCCAAGTCTTGGTCATCAACATGAATCAACTGCATTAGATCATCGAGGTTATTCTACTGCATCATTATGGAATGCTTGGCATATACATTGTTTACATGATCCAAATGAATTTTCAAAATTTAAACATCGTGATCGATTAAGAGAATTTTTAAAGCTGGAACAAAGGATACGAATTAATAAAATGTCAAACAATAATTTTACGCAGAATGTTTTAAAACAAATTATTCATGAATTTCGTCTTATTCAAAAAAATAATGGTAAAATTTCTGGAAAAGTAACCGTTCGAGATTATATCACAGCATTAGCATGGCAAAAGGCGTATGCAGCAACAGGTGCTATTAATTTAGGTTAATTCCTTACTTCATTCAACTATTGATGTCTTCAAATGTCTTTATAGGAAAAATTATAACTTTATTTTATCTTGGGTGTGGGTGTGGGGTGTGGGTGTGAGTGTGGGTGGGTGTGGGTGTGGGTATGGGTATTATATTTGTTGTAGTTAACACCCACCCTCAACGTTATGAAACTGATCATTTTAATCGTTCTTTAACTGTTAGCCACAAATCACGGCCCAAACGCTGACGATCACTACCATCGAATTATGAGCATTAAGCTCACACCCTCAAGATTGACATTTAAAAGACAGGTAATAATTATGGAAATCTTATTTTATTCCTTGACTATAATTATTGAGAATCGATAAACTATCTCGAATATAAATAAAAAACAGTTCAACAAAAAAACTCCAAAAATAAATCAAATCCTTGTTAAAAATATTCAGAAGGTTCGCCAACAATTTCATAAAGAATCTTCTTTTGTTTGATAGCATCCAGTAATGTTTGTTTTTGAATCACTTCTTCGTCATTATCTGAAAGAGTTTTTCGAAGTTGTTCAATAGATTTTTCCATTGATTCAATGGCTTCATCGAATCTTTCTATATCTGAAAGAACCAACGCTATATTCGATAAAAGCGTACTGATGAAAGTACTATCACCGGGTAAACTTTCTGATGCTAAGAAAAGACCTTGAGAATAATGATCCAATGCAGGTAAATATTGTTTTACTTGATAATACGCACGACCAATATTATTGTGAAGTATTACAAAAGTATAATGTTTTTCTGGTAAAAATTCTCTAGCATAATCGTATGAATGTGTATAATAAATCATAGCATCGCGATATATTTCTTTTCTCGAATAAAGATTTCCGATAACAAAATATACTGCACAAAGTTTCTTGGAATCATTTGGTTCAATAGATTGTAAAACTTCGATGACTTTGTTATAATAAATAATAGCATCATCGTGCCTGTCTTTGAGATTATAATTATCACCTAAAGTCTCATAGACTGAAATCAGCTCTGGGCGATATTTTTCATCGGATTGTTTAAGAATTTTCTCGGCGCGTTCCAAAGCTTGAATCGCATTTTCATCATTTTCTTGTTTAAAATAAATCACACCTAATTTATAGTAACAGTAAGCTGCATAAATTGATTTAGGATTATCAGAACGAATTTGAGTATCAAGTGCTTGTTGATAATAATCAATACCTAATTGATATTCATCCATACGATAAAATGATTCACCAAGATCACGATAAGTTTCGTATAAATATGAACTATACACAGGTAAAATTCGATGATAAGCTTTTAAACAAAGAAGAAGTAATTCACTAGCACGTTTGAAATTTTCATTTCGATAATGAATCAATCCTAATGATTCTAAAGATTGTGATAGACATTTTTGTCGTTCAGTATCATTAATAAGAAAGTCTTCATTAACAAGATTTGAAAAGAATTGCTCGGAAAATGATTGTCGATTAATTTTCAATAATAATCTTCCTAATCGAAATAATGGAGAAGAATTATCAATTTCATTACGTGCTACGTGCATTTCTGTTTTAATATTAATTTCATTTGCATATGAAACGTATTGTAAATGAATTAGAATATAACCTTTTTCTTGATAATCTTTTTCGATGGCAATAATTCTTGTTGCAATACCAGCATTAATAAATATATTGATCCCATCATTATCGTTATTCGACGATGAAAGTCGAGTAAGACATTTCGCTGCTGATGGGAAATCAATACGAATGAGAAGATTCAAAAATTCTGCACTAGAACGTGGAAGTTTTTTTGCTCTTGCAATTGCTTGTGATTGATCCGTAGAAGCAAATAAAAATTGATGAAACGTTAGTAAATTTTCGTTTGTTTTAGATGCGGCAATTGGAGCGATTTCTGATTGTTCAATGATATTTCCTATGTAAACACTAATCGGTTCAATTATAGTTCTTTTTTCAAGTACGGTTTTTAAATCTCGAATAAAAACACGAAGTTTAAATAATATATCGACTTCACGAAGAAGTATAGCTCTATGTAACATCTAAATAAATGATTGTATGAAATCGATTTCAATAGAAAATGAATGATTATTTTACTTTTAATAGGAAACATTTTCGAGAAAACCATGATATTGCTCGAGTCTTTTTATAACTCTTTTCAAACTCTTCAATTTGTGCTAATTCATATTCATTTCCTTCGTATTCTTGGCGAGCAAAATGAACTAATTCTTTGAATGCATGTTCAGTTTCATTACGATCAAGAAGAATATCACAGAGTAAATGAAAGAAAATAAATGCCGTATCAAGTGTACTTCCACTTGCATAAACTGGTCGAATAAGTAGTAGATCAGATTTAATTGGATTAACATCATCAGATATCATTTCATAAATATCATCAATCGATTGATAAACACCTCGAATGTGAGTAGAAGAAAACGTTAAATTCTTATCTGGATTTGCCGATAAGATATAAATAGATAAAATATTTAAAATATTTTTAATCCGTGGAAGAAGTGAATCACAAAAGTTATCAGAAAGTATCAAAACAATCCTTTGTTTGGATAAACTATTTATACATGCAAAACAATCATCGGTATCATTGAAAATCATGACGATATTTATCAAACGACGAATTTTTTGTACGATCGATGGATCAGGAGATGAAGTATGTAGATATATCAGATTAAACCATTCAACATTGCCTTTCTCTCGATGAATTGTATCTGATGATGATGTTTCTGTATTTCCACCAGCTTGAACTAGAAGAAACAAAGTCCGTAATTACTTTCAAAAGATCGAATATTCCTTACACATGAGATTGTATAATTGATTCCCTAAAGTTTCGAAAATATTGTTCGACAGAGAAACATTCTCATTAGTTTCATTTTCAAATTGTTGATGATTATTACCTGAAATTGAATCTAGAAAAAAAAATCATTGTTTATTCTTTTCAAACTTTGTCTGTCTCTATCTGGATTGGATAAGCCGAAGAAATTGTAACGAGTCGTGTCTGATGATATTGGAGTTGATGGGAAAGAATGTTCATTGTACGATGACATTGGTGATATTTGAGGAGGTTCTGTAGAAAGACAATTTCGTTTCTCAGAAACAATTTTAGTCAAATTTTTGCTTACGATCCGTTTTTTTCGATGAAGAATCTCCATTAATAGAATTGAAGAAGATCGTTTCATCTTCAAATGGTTTAAACGGAAAGAATTCTTGATTATTTTCCAAAGAATCATTATCATATTTACGAATTTCTGGAGAATTCGACGAGAAAGAGACTGATTTTTGTCTCTGAAAGACAAAAATAATCACTGATTTTTCAAAAATATAAAACAAATGAATAACCTTTGTTGATTGCTGATTGTTTTTTTCTAAAATAATAATTTTATTTCAAAAGATATTTAATTACAATTAATTCTTACTTTTTGATACTTCGCTCAATGATGGAAACTAAATGAATAAAAAAAATAAGATCAAAATAAAATAAAAAAAATATTCGTACTGTATCATCTTTTGATTGACATCTAGAAAGAAAAAGATTGAATATATCCTTCTCAAATACATCGTCCTACTTCTGACATGGTTTTGATTTAATAATTTGTTCAATTTGAAATGATTTGTATTGATCATAATGCATCAAACCATATTCACAACAAGAGATCATCTCATTGTCAAGTAAATCATTACGATAAATATATAATTTGTACGCTGATTCGTTTGAATCTCGTTTCGATTTAAATATAAATGAATCTGAAATTATTGATGATCAATTAATCGAGAGAACAGATCTATAATTTAAAACTCACCTCCATCTTGTAAACAACCTTTATAGACTATTTCATTATGTTGTACTATTTTCAATTCATCAATCTGTTTGAGTGAAATTGAATTTCGATAATTCATTCGAACAAAACAAGATTCCTCTATCTAAATTTATCATATAGAATCATTATAAAATAAAAAGAAACAGACTTGACTTTCTTCAACATCACCATTGCTATTTGTTTCTGAGATCTAGAAAAATACTAATGAAATAAGGATTAATTCAATAAGAAACTTCTACTTGAATTCCATAGTTGAGATGATTTAATTTTTCTGGAAGATTCTCATTTTCATTTCTATGCATATTTATGAAATGATTAAAGACAAAATGGTTTGCTTTGACGGAACTTACGATGCCATGGTTTGATCGATTAGTTCACGTTGTTGATGTCTTCGATCTGAATACATTTCTTTTTGATAAATAATCAATTAATAAACGTCGTCTAATATTTTTTACATGTGTAATTATGCACTTCAGATACCGCATTTATACGTGGTTTCATCATTTAGAGTCAATGATGCGAAAAAAATTGCGTGAAGTATACAAAACAAAATGAAAAAAAAATAAATTGTCATTTTTCAGTATGTTTTTCTCTAAGCTGACTCATTACTGTTTGATGTGCAATTACCAATCAAGACAAAATAACTAAGAGCAATGACGTTATCAACATTGAGGAAGTAGCGAAAAAACTAGATGAATACGAATTTTTTTCATGTGTTGAGGGTGTGAATAAAGAAAAGGCAAATTCATACTCTGTTTTATTTCATCTTATTATGATTATTTTTTTCTATTCGATGATTAATTGAAAAGAATGATTAATAATAACACTGACTTGATTAGCTGATTATTAATGAGAAATTATATTTAAACACAGAAAACTATTTGTGTTTGATTCACAACAAAGATTATTATTGAGTAAACTTACTTACTGGAAAAAAATGTAAATAATATGTACTTTTCAGATTTCTTGATATTATTCTCTCTATTTTCTTCAAAAAGTTACATGAATATACATAACCCTTGATTTTGATTGCTATTTTTCTGAATGTATATCATATTTTGATTAAAAAACATAGTGGGTTATTTCAACAATGTTAATTTTTAATTCATTTAGGACGTATACACTTATACTGAGAAAAATAAATTAAATATATAAAATTTCCTTTATTTGGAAATAAATTGATTATTGATTTTTAATAGAAGCTGTCTATCAATATGTTTATTCATTGATAAAATTATCTACATTGCTTCAATACTTTAATTATTACTTAGTTTTTGTATAGAAGTTTGCAAGAATGGTGGGTGAATTTGAGCATAGGAATACTTTTATTTTCTCAACATAAACTTACAGTTTCTCGACTTTTTTCAATTAGTGTACAATTAAATTGTGAACTGACATGGAATATTTATGCTAATTCTGAAAAATTTGTGAATTATTCTTTAATGTTCACCTTATTGAATATTACACAAGCCAATAAATTTTAGGCTTCTTTCATTTCATTGTCTTCAAGATTGAGTAAAGCAAGTATCAAGTTAGAAAATAAGATATATGAAAAAGAGTGAACGATTGTATTAGATTCATCATTAAAATATATTTATTTGATTATAATAAAAGATTTGAAATGATAAAGAAATGGCGCATATGAAGTATTCAAGTTATGAAGAAATAACGAAAGAATAAAAGGTATATTTTTTAAATTTAGAAGGATGTGTAATAAAGAATGAAACTCATATTTATGAATGTGAAAAAAATTGAACCCGATTGTTAGCAGTATCGGATACATATAAATTCAGTTGATTATCAACTATTACCCAACAGGGAGCATTTAATTTATGCTGACTAATGCCAGGTGAACTTGTGACGCCAGCAATTGTTGTGCCATTGGACTGGCCTGCAAAAAAGAACTGAATGCGATGATTTTGTGAATCAGCTACATAGATATTGCCCATTGGATCTAATGTGATGCCGATCGGTTGACTGAGAAGTGTCGATGTGTTACCACTTAATCCAGTAGGACTGCCAATCACAAGTGTCCAGCTACTTGCACCTAACACCCAACGAACAATATTGTTGGTTTGAGCATTAGCAATTAAAAGACTATTTTAGGAGGAATCAAAAGCAAAACCATATGGATACGCCAATTGTGTAATACCAGTTCCTAGACCGTTTCCACCAGCAACAACTGTACCTGAAGAAGCATTCGAAAGATATTGCATTATCCGATGATTGTATGTATCGGCTATGTAAAGTGTACCTGTGCTTGAGTCACGGGCTATACCACACGGGCCATAGAAGGTATTGTTTGTAGATCCCGCAATACCTAAATTAGAATTGTATAGAACAATTTTTTTCTTATATTTTGTTAGTCGTTCTAAGCTCAATCTTCATAAGAATATACTAAGAATGTTCATTATTTATTTGAATTTCTTAAGCTCTGAATGATCTGTTATTTTAGTAATCAATAACATGACATTATTTTCCACAGGAATTACTAATAATTAAGTATATGTTCTCTCTATGTAGCAGATTATCCTCAGTAGACCATTTTTTCATCTAATTCTTAATTAATAGATCAGAAAAAGATATTAAATAAAAATTTAAGTGATAAAAGGAAGATTGATAGTTTACAAATATATTTTCTATCTTTTCGTACCTGTAATACCGGCAATCGTAGAGCCAGATGATGCACCATTTGCCCAATCTACAACTCGATGGTTATCTCTATCTGTAAAATACATATTATCATTAGAATCAAGCACAACACTGGTAGGCAAGTTCAAAGCAATTGAGCTTGCACCAGCAGTGCCATTGGATAGACCAGCCACCGTTGTACCATTTGACTCATTGATTAACCATTTTTGTATGCGATGATTGTTAAAATCGGCAATATAAAGTGAGTCGAATGAACCTAATGCGGTCCCATATGGTCGAGAGAGCAGATTATCTGCTGTGCCTCCAGAACCACTACTCGCACCAGCTACAGTGATACCCGTTACATTCCAACGATACAAGCTCGGAGTAGCTATAAGAACAAAAGAAACTTATAGCATACATAGTACACCTCACTGTTAGTGACAAAATTGATGAATGTATATCTTCTTTCATATTTTATATAGTAGATTTGTTTATATGATCCGTCAAAGTTCACTATTACCTTTCAGAATCTCCTATAAGCTATGAGAGTTAACTTGATGCCCCAATTTGGATCTTGATGAAGAGATTACATATGCCTATGTCTCTTTTCTTACCGTCAGCATTATAAGTCCGAAGAAATAATAGTAATCTGCAGAAAACTCTAGTCATATATATGTCTATTCTTAATGAAGTTAATAATGAAAATTTCCTGATATCAATAACTTTAACTTTCACTTCTATACTTTCTCCCATCCATACAGTTTTTTTGTTTTTGATGCTCACCTCTATGATGATATGTAATTTATTCATGAATGAAAAAGAAATACAAAATAGGCTAAGAGCAAAGTTAATAAGTTTCCTACCTGCTAATTTGCTCTGCTGAAAGTCATAAACTATTGTATTCATCGAGACGGTAAGGTTCGCTGGTGTTATTCGCCCACTATATAACGAACATTGAGGAATAGTTAAACTATCAAATACAGCAGTATTGCAATTGGCAAATAGATTTGCACATTGAGCAGCACAAGTTATTTGATATTTCACGGTCAGACGAGTGATTATGGTGCCTGTTGAATTATAGCTCATGTTATAGTAGACATTGCCTATTGTCGAAAGTGATGCATTCGCACTTGTAATCCAAATAAGATAATACATGCATAATATATACAGATAGGCCATCTTGATTATCTGAAAACAAGTTTATATAATTAATAACATTCATACAATATTAGCTTATATCTTTTTTCTATGCTTTGCTATGCATCAGTTTAGTTTGTTTAATTTTAAAAAAGAAGCTTTTATTTCTATCCAATAAATGTTTTAACTAATTTGCATTTGATCAGACACGTAACTCACTCAAACCAAATAAGAAAAAACTAACTCTGTAATGTCGAAACAAACAGATCTACGTTTTTGGAAAAAGAACATTTAACGAGTAATACGTAGAACGCGGAAATAAATCAGTCTATCGTCAGTCGTCTTGAGGGTGTTGCTGAGAGTGAGGGTGCAGGTATTTTATTTTAACCACACCCACACCCACATCATGAAGATCAATGTTACTTTAGATAATGAAATTGTTATTAAATAAAATTTATTCTTTAATTTTAAAGAAGCATTTCATATAAAATAGTTATATAACAATATATGTTTTGGTAATAAAAAGTTTTTTTCTATGTTATTCATAATATAAAAATAAGAAGAATCAAGCGAAAAGTCACTTTCAATAACACATGTATGTGTACAAATGTATTAATCGGACAAAGACTACACTAGTACATGTTTTGATAGTTTAGAAAAACTTCCTATGATTTGTTAGATGGTGGCATAGTGATACATTTCTTCTTTCTGTTGATCTCAGAATGTGTCTTCCCGTTTTCTCAATCTCATAACAGTCTATTAATAATCGGTAAGAAATGCTTCTTGTGCTAAAAACTAGTACTGCATCCAATTTACAATTTATCACACAAAAATTGAATCTGCAAGTTCCTAATTAGAAATTTAATTTTCTTGCAGCAAATTGTAAATTTCATTACAAAAAGTACAGCTAAAATAATAAAGAAAGAAGCATATCAATAAAATTAATATTTACCTAAAGTTAATATTATAATATTGATTTAACTGTTTGGAGACGAGATTGTTTTGAGAGAAAATGAAAGTTCTCCAAAAGTTGAAAAGAATATATATATATTCATTACAACGGGATTAAATGCAAATATTGAATACATTATGTTAGTGATGACATATTCATCGCCTGCTTTAGTATGCATAATTATACCTGCACGATAAAAAGTCTACACAAGTTGCGCTGTATTCAATCACAGCCGAATGTAAATAAACACTCCCGTTCTCAAGCGGTTAAAATCAATAGAGAATAGTTTATTTTAAAGAAAATTCATAATTATTTCAGTACTGCTAGATGTTAAACTTGAACAGTTAAAATTTCAGTTTCAAAATCCGGATAATGTGGAAGTTTTTTTCATAAATCTAAAACGATGTTCTAAGATTAGTTCTTTAAAAGCACCGATTCAAAAAAGAATTAGTTTAAAATCGACTAAATCTATTCGGCAAAAAAAAACGTTAATAGTTCATTTCCGGTTGCATTATCAAATGAGTTCGCTTTGTCAAACAAGATTTCTGCCTTGCAAATATATGTTCTTCTCGCGATCTGACCAAGGCATGTCGTAGGAAGGTGAGTTCACATAACGATCCATAGTAAGTTGTAGTGTTGCTCCTGTGCCCGCAGGAAGTACAACTTCCAGCCATTTATGGTTAATCACCGTAGTTTCAATCGCATCTCCCACTTCGTTCAAGGTATGTACTTCGTTGAATCGATGCTCTCCAAATGTACCAGCTTGAACAATAAGCATGCGCTGTGAAAACAAATCGATATTGACCAGTTTTAAAGTGACTGAATGATTTTTAAGTTCTTTAACTAGCGCAGCAATGGATTGCGGAAGTCCAGGACGTTTCCTCTTGGCATCATAATATCGTACTCGTGCATGTTGCAGTCCTCTATGGGATATATGCATTGGTCCACCTAAGGTGAGTTGGACAAGACTTTCCATATACAAGGGACACATTTCTTGCCAAACATGAAGGGTGTGGGTGTGGGTGTGGGTGTGGCTGAAACAGTTGAACAACACCCACACCCTACTTAGGATGAAATAAATCTCAATAAATTTAGGTTAATGGAAACAATTTTGACGAACTATTAAAAGAACTTGATGTTAATTTCATGCCGCGTGAGGATAGATGTGGGTGTACATATTCTTTTCAACCCATACCCACCCAAAGCATCTATCGTATTTAATAATATATTCGACTCAATTAGTGTTATTTTTGTTTTGTTCAATAATCTCCTTTATGTTCAAAATGAACTTGGTTATTTATTTTCTTCTCTTTAAAAATTACAATCAGGTAGAATAATTATTTTCAATGCTTTTTAGTGTTTATTGAATTAATTGTTGAAGGGTTGATCGACAGTATGGGATTCTTACATGACAAATAATGATATTATATGAAATTCATGTATCGATCAATTACGAATAAATATTTTAATAAACAGAATAAGTTGATAGATTGATTCGCCAAATAATAAATGGTCGTTGTTTCTTCCACTATATTTATGGTTCTTTTCAGGCATAAACTGCGGATTATTTTCATAGTAAGTCATAAGTTCAGTAAGAAGAGGAAGTGCATACTGCGAACCTTGGCATTTTCTCGGTCCAATGCCAAATGGTGTCCATAAACCGGATGTGTATTTTTCATGTTGTCCAATTGTATCCAATGGAATAAACACTTGAGTATTGGCTTTGATGAGGATAATAGGATCGCCATTTTTATGTTTTATAAAATCTTTCTCGATATATCGTTCCATTATTGGAAATGGATGATAATAATGAATAAATTCTTGAATGGACATTCCTGGATGATGATAAGCTGACACTGCAATATCACTAAAATTTATCATAGGTGATAAAATAAATGGTTGCATAATGATAGAATAATATTCTGGATTGGACCATTGTTCACCAAATAAATGATAATATTCGGAATGATTTATCAAGTTAATTAACCATTCAACTGTTTTATGTTTTAATTGTGTGTTGCCTTTTCCTTTAGCGGCTATTTCTTTACGCCATTCCCACGATGCTTCACAAACAAAATTCCATTTAACATCCCAATCTAAATTGAAGATCCATTTGATAAAACAAGCTACCGTTATGTGAACAACTTCTTTTGCATCAATCTCGATATTTGGATCTTGTGTTGATAAAATGTGACGCGCTGCAGCGACGAGATTTTCTACAGGTGGAAGATGCTTTTGAAAAATTATAAAGTTTGATTTTAAATCTTGCCAAGCCTTTCCATTAACAGATTCAAGTGAAAGAACAGGTAACCAAGCTGGAGCAAAAAGTTTTTCTTCAAGAAACGAACCCTTATCAACAGAACTAAGTAATACTTGTTTGGCTATATCGATATCTGTTAACCAAATGACTTTGCAGCCGTGTTTCCATCCGAACAGCGACAAGAGTATATATCTACCATCTTGAAATCGAATGATAAACGAAATTATATCAATTAAGTAGTAAAATTCACAGCACGCGACGTATACGTTAAATCCAAATTGATTTAGTGTGAATTGTCGCCACCGTAATAAGATAACGAACAAATGTATAGCAAAATGACAAACAAGTAAGGAAAGTATGATCAATCTATATCGAAGCGATGATTTGCGTTCTTTAACGAAGAATAATAATTCAATAATAAAATGTGACCATGCGGCAATAATGATAAAGTGTAATAATGTTACATTCTCATAATAATTCCAGAAATAAATCATAATAATAATGTTATGGATTATTCGTGGACGATAAAAAATACACTGAACTAATCTGTTTAACATACAGTTCGAACTCGAATAAAAAACATTATCATACAATTGTCTACAGTTAACCATGTTCTTTGTAATGCAAAGAAATTTTTCAAGTAAATTTGAAATGATTAATATGTTGTCGATCGAGTCCTTTGCTCTTTATATGTGTACACGTCGGTGCTTCTTCACAAAATAAACTGTATACTGATGAAGATGGACCGGTCGTCTTGATAAAGAACGAGAAAGAAATAACTTTAGTTTATGGAATACTAATGCAGTTTAGTCATACTGTCTATATAAGTAATAAGAACAGAATAGAAAAAGAAAATTGACTTGCTGATTATCATAACCAATACAAAGATAGAAAAAGAAAGATTATACATATAGATGTCATAGTTATAGAACTGTG
>CAJNOI010000176.1:0-30213 GCA_905250115.1 Adineta steineri
TGTTCGTCGTATGGCTAGTAAGTGTAAATCTTTTTTTAAAAGAATTTTTTCATTTCATGTTTAGTTGTGGTACAACGAAAGAACATTGTGAAAAATCATCAACGTCGACGTCTGATGCTGTTCTTATTGAAAAAACTCGAAGTATAGAATGCAATACATGAAAAATATCGAATAGCTATTGAGTTTGTATTCCTCTATTTAGTTGGGGATTGTCGAATCTGCGGTTGTCATGATCAAACTATGTGTTGTTCTCAGTATGGATAGTAAGTATATGTTAACATATAATATATCAGAATGAATCAAAATCTTTCGCTCTCATCTCAACAATTAAATATATTTCTAGTTGTGGTAATACAAGCGAATATTGTTCATCGAAAAAAATTGATTTACCTACAGGCGCTTCCAATGAAGAAAATATTTGCAGGCCTCAAGCAGGACATTCATATAAAATATTTTCCCAGTCTGGTTATTTAAATTGCAAGAAATTTTCAACATCAATCAATGATTCACATGTCGATTTGTGGCCAAAAAGTGAAACAAAAAATCAAGAATGGCAATTTTTACCTGTTGATGTAGAGAGAATGATTTTGTATGTAATTGTATGCATGGAAACTCAAAAAGCATTGACTGTGAAAAGACAATCCAATGGTTCTTTAGTATTGTATCAGTGGTCATTTGATACATCAGACGAAAATCAACAATTTCGAATTATAAAAAGAAATAACAACTCATGTGAAATAGTACATGTTCAAACAAATCAAACATTGACCATTGATAGTTCGAATGACCATATAACGACTAATAAAGTAGGTGTTAGCTTAGCATCGGAATCGAATAATTCAAATGAACAAAATCTATGGCAATTCAGTAAAACAGGTATGTGTTATATAGTTAGAAAGGGGAGGGTGAGGATGTAGGTGTGAATTAACCTTCTCTCCAACCACACTTACATTCACACCCATCCCTTCAAATTATGATATAGATAAAACTCAGATTATTGTCGATTGAATAGAACTGATCAAAAATCAACAATGGACTATGTTTATAGATGCAAAAGAAGGTTATTTATGTGTAAGTAATGTTCGATACAAATCGTCTATTCCTTTAACACTAACAAATTGTTTACACTGGTGTTATACCCGAGAAAAACAATTTTGTATGTGGAATTATTTAAGCAATGAAACACAAGAAATTGATGATGATGATGATCGTTTTAACACATCAGCTAATGGTATGTGGAATTATTTAAGCAATGAAACACAAGAAATTGATGATGATGATGATCGTTTTAACACATCAGCTAATGGTATTATCAGTTCTTGTTATGCATCAATGAAATGTAGCAATCGAACATTGATTCAAAATGAAAAATTCATTATCTATGAATTTCGTACGTAACTAATGCATTTTCTAATTTCAAATTCTAATCATTTTCTATTTAGAAGATATTGATGAAATTGAATTGCCGATCAATGAAACAAACCAATCATTATCACCATTAGATGCTTACATTGCTTATACAAAATATCTTCTTTTGGAAGCAAATAATTTTCAATTGAATTCAGTACCATTAATGTGTACTGATTTAGATCCGAATAAAGAAGCTATTCTTGTCTTTGAAAATTCAACTGATGGAATTTATTTATGTGACGCATGTCCTTATTTACCACCGTTTGATAAGATGCTCGGTATAATTATTAATCAAAATGATAACATTCCACAATCTACAATGCACAATTTGGAATTTGATCAATGCTTTATAAACTGTGTCGATGATAAACAATGTATTGGATATTCATATTCAGAAACAAATAAAACATGTTTAACATTTAGCCATATGCGTATAGATAATGATCGTTTACAACTAGCAAATCAAGAAGAAAAATGGACAACTATTATCATTAAACAACCAACAGGTCTTATTCAAAATTGGATTTACATAAGAAATACAAGAATGTCAGGTAATGGAAAAAAACAAGAAACTGATACTTTCTTAGAATGTTTACAATTTTGTCAGGTAACAATGAATTGTTTATCAATGACATATAATTTTCATTCAAAATGGTGTCAATTATTTGATGTCAATGAAAATGATAATAACAACATGTATTTATCCTATGGATATATATCAGCAATCAATTTTCAACTTATTTATGGTAATATTACCAATCGATGGCGATTTAGTGAAGAAGAAACTTTTTCGAATGATAACGAAGGTGAGATAATTTATGAGCAACATCTACTAAAAACTAAAAAGAGATCATTATGTGAAACATCGAGTAATGTATCATCGAATATCTACAGTTTTTATAATCCGAATTGTTTTATATCAGGTGACTATGCAGAAAATATTTAAATGTTTTGAAATCATTCTTTTCTTAGACGTAAATGGTTGTAATCGATTGACTGGATGTCAAGAATGTTTAAAAACGAAGTCAAGTTCAACATTCACAAATAATAGCAATTTACCTATATGTCCAATGATTACTAATATACAACATGAAAAAGAACTCAAGGAAAGAAAAGAAGATATTTGCATGACAAAATGCTTGATGCAACGAGATCCACTGTGTATTGCAATTGAATTTGATGAGTTGACATTGGATTGTCAATACATAACTAGTTACGGTAATTGGACACCAATAGAACAATATCAAGGAAATAAACGTCGTTATTGGTTACAAGATCCTCAACAAAAATTTCAGTTTATACCTCAGTGTGATTTCTATTCATCGACATTACTTTTACCATTCTCATCAACATCCGTTTCATTTGACAAATGCCATAATTCATGTCATCAGAATATTCAATGTCAAAAATTTTCGTATGATTTTAATACATATGAATGTAAGATGGCAGGAGATCGACCAGGGCATATAAACAAAAATTCAACATTGAAAAATCGTCATTGTTTTATTCGTCCATTGCTTATTAATAATAATTTTACGTCAATACGAATGTCATTTGATCGCATACTTAATTATAGTTTTGTTGATCAAAATTCTTATATCAAACAAGATATTGTTTCATGTCCATCCACTATTATTTATGATACATGTTTAGACAATTGTTTAAATACATGCCTTTTTAATTCACCATTGAATTTAACCTGTCAGTATGTTTCAATTAAATATGTCAATCAAATTCTAACTTGTACTTACTTTCAAAACAAAACAACTATTGTCGAAAATGAATCTAGTGAAATCTATATACGTTATTTTAATTCAAAAATTACTTTGGATGTTATTGATGAGATGCCATTGTTTTATCCAACTACGGATACACGTGCATGTTTTTATCCTGCATCTTTATCATCAAATGAACAAACATATTCAACACTAAATGGATATCAAACAACTTTAATAAAACGAAATGAAACAGAAAGAAACTCTATTACTTTGATACGACAACGACGATTTCTTGGTGCTCTTAAAAAAGCTTTTAAGTGGATTGGTGATAAAATTGTTAAACCTGTTTTTCATGCAGTTAAAGAAATCGTCCTGACACCAATTAAAGCAATTAAAACTATCGATCATCTAGTGAAAGGCAATACAAAAGCAGCAAAAGATGAATTTATGAGTATAGGAATTGTTAAAGATGTCAAAAGTTTTGGTGAGAATATTGTTAAAGTTGGTAAAGCAATAGGCAAAGGTGATGTGAAAGGTGCCTTTACAAGTCTCGCTGATGTCGGCATGGATGCATTGGCTGTTGTTCCATTACCAGGTGTTGGTAAAGCAGCTTCGAAAATAGGAAAAGGAATGAAAAATTCTCTTGATAAAGCGCGCACAGGTGCCAAGAATCAATTAACAAAATCAACACGCCAAAAGAATGATAGGAAAAAGAAAGACGGAAAAAGAGAGCATTGCAAAAGACGACAATTAAAACGTCAATTGGCTGGAAGTAAACATGATCGGGATTGTGATGATGACGATGATGATGATGATCGAAATCGAGCAAAATGTAGTAAACCATCGGTTAACACGAAAAAAGACAAGATCAAGACAAGATCCGTCAATGATTGTCATGCTAAATCTATTGGTTCAAAATGCAAATATGAATGTGAATTTCTTCATCAACCATTGAATGATGCCAGTGCTATATGTCAAAAAGATACAGTAAATAAGAAACGTGCTTTTTGGAAACCAGCACCAAAATGTGAACCAGAATCATGTCCAAATGGAAATTACCCATTGATTACAATTGAAACAAATAACATCAATGCATATGTTATTTTATTCGATAAGCATCGTAAATTACCTATATGGTCTATGTGTATGCTGGACAAAAAGAATGATCTAATAACACCAGATGGTAAACGTACAAGGGGTTATACGCATCATCCATGCAAAGAGTTAAAAGGTTTTCAAGCAGATCAAAATGCATACAAGCTTTCTGGATACGATCATGGTCATCTGACACCGAGTGAAATTCTTAGTTATTCTCGAGATGCATCATTCAGTTCAAATTTACGCATTAATCTAGCTCCACAAAATCCTGTAACAAATAAAATTTCATGGCGAATGATTGAAGCACATATACGATGTCATAATCATAAATCTCCACCAAGTCTTGTAGTCACTGGTGTTTGTCCAAGTAGTCGAGGAAAAACAAAAGGTATAACTGGTGTAGATATACCTTCGTGCTTTTGGAAAATGATCTGTTATAAACGACAAGGTCAAACTCATGTTGTAGGCTTCATATCAGATAATTCAAAAATAACAAAAGCGGATCGAGCAGAATTGATTAAAATTTTGAAACCAGTGTCACAAGCCGAGGTATTAACACATTTAAAGTCCAATCCAAATTATTTTGCTTTAAAAAATCCCTTCATTGCGGGATTTCTCAGTGCAGTAAAAGGACGGTCAGGTATGTTTTCAGTCAATTCTATTGAATGTGCATCGGCAATGTCCTTGGATAAAACAGAAGCTAATATTTGGCACAAAGATTTACTAATGGGCCAAGCTAAGCGTGATCAAAAAAAGAATAGCAAAAAATCGAAGCGTCAAACTAATAATGATGATGATGATGATGAAAGAAGAGAAGTACGAGGTTGTACACGAGCGGAAGCTAAGATCACAGCTGCTCTGTTTGGTTTAAGTTCACTAAGTGTTTTTGACGAAGCTAATTATGATATTATCGAAGGCAACGATGAAATTGATGCTGAGACAGACAGCAATGATGATGAAACGCCTGATGAAGGAGGTGATAATATCAGCCAAGCAGCAAAGTGTGGCAAACGTATCATCGGCTACTATCCATCATGGGGTACAGGCAAGATTAGTTCTCAACATGCACAACGTTTAACGCACATTATCTTTGCCTTTTTCGAAGTTGATTCTAATGGTAATATCTTTTTGGGTAGTGCTGATCGAATACATAGTACAAATGTTGAGGAAGATATTAAAATTGCTCGACAACGTTTGGAACGTCTTGTACGTCTACAAAATGTATTTCCAAATATTAAATATATGTTTGCTGTTGGTGGGTGGGAAAATTCACAATATTTTAGTTCTATTGCTGCATCTCCTGAAAAACGTGTTCATTTCATAGCTTCAACATTAAAACTACTTGACGAGTATCATATGAATGGCATTGATATTGATTGGGAACATCCGGTAACAGGTGGTGCTATTGAAGGAATGCCAGATGATAAACAAAATTATGTTACACTTATGAAAGAATTACGGCAAGCACTAGATAATCATCGACCTGGTTATTTACTTACATTTGCCTCGGCTGCTGGTCAATGGACACTCGATCCTGGTTATGATTTGCCAGCACTATTGAAATATGCAGATTTCGTTAATATAATGACTTACGATTTTTTTGGTGCTTGGGAATCGAAATGGGGTGCATATACAGGACCACCTGCACCTCTCTATTTTGGTATGCCTCCACGATTTTCAGGCAAAACAAATGTGCATTGGACAGTTAAATATTATGTGTGTAAAACGAATCAACCACACAAGATTAATATGGGTGTTCCATTCTATGGTCGTTTTTGGAAAAATGTTGATCACGAATCAATCGATCCAAGTGATTCTATGTGGAGAAAAGCATCTGCAGTGAATGGAAAATTTGTTGGTGGTTTTGCGTCTTGGAATGAAATAAAAGATTCATGGTTGACAAATGCAAATTATAAAGAACAATTTCATGAGAAAACAAAATCAACTTTTGCTTTCAACAATCAAGAGCAAATATATTTAGGTTACGAAAGCCCAACATCATTAAAATATAAAGTAGATTATGCGGCTGATAATAATTTAGGCGGCCTTATGATTTGGGCAATTGATCAAGATGATGTCGATTTAACGATGATGAAGATAGTTGGCGATGCACCTTTGTGTAAACATACAGATCCATCAACGACATTCTATAAATGTTCACCTCTTTCAGAAAAACGTTGGTGGACAATGGAGGACAGTGAAGAAAGAGCAGGGATGTGCGGTCGATCAGCGCCCTTGTACAAGGGTTATTATGCTGTTTGTGATCCTGACGATCCTGGCTACTCATGTTGCTCACCTGATGGCTATTGTGGCAAATCAAACAAACATTGTACTGGATTAGGAATTAATTACGAAGAGAATCCTCATCTCTTGATTGAAGAACCTGTTCGACCAACTATTGATCCTCCACTCTGGTATTTGCTTGATGCACCAGATGGAAAACGAGGTCGATGTGGCTCCGATATTCTTCCAATCAGTGGCAATATTTTCCCAATTTGTAATCCAGATGATAAAACTGCACACTGTTGTTCCAATGGTGGTTACTGTGGAACAGGTGATCAATTTTGTGCATGCGATGGTTGTATCGATTTCAAGAAAAATCCCTCATATCGTTTTAAATCAAAACATTGAACACACTGCAACTGATTCAACATTGATTATGCTTATAAAATTTTTCTTTCATTTAAATCTGTCGAAAAATCTTTAAAAAGAAAAAAAGTTAATAAAATACACCGTAAATGTGGATGTTCTTTTATTGATTATTCTTCCACACCATTTTGAATAAAATTTTATTAAATAAGAAATTAACTATTCCAATAAATTAAAAAAGTTCGAAAGTAATGAATAAATATTGGTTATTGATGAATTTGTCGTCGCCATTGTCTGAATGATTCTTGAAATGTTTTTCTATACAATGCTGAAGGAAGGACAAAAACAATAAAGATAAGCATCGATGGAGTGAATGAAATGTAATAACCAAAAATAAATAATAATCGATGATTAGATGGATTGACACATTCAGATAACATCGACATTATCAGACGAGGTAAGGACAGAATTAGAAGAATAATTGGACTGATTAATAGTTGTTTGTGCTCATTAAATTGATTATAAATATGTTCTCTCAGAGTTTGTCTCCTCTGAGCCGTTGATCGTTGTCGAGCTGATCTGAATATAATAAATAAAGCAGAACAAAGATTGACCATACATGGAGCGACAAGATGAAAAAATAAGATGATTGTATTGTATTGTTGAACAGAATGTGAATAACGAGTTACACACCATTTGTTGATATCTACTTTGTTCGTTTCTGTCTTTATCTCATGTAATTCTCGATATATAGGTTCGTGAATGATCGAAATCATGACACAAAATGGTAAGACGAGGACTGTCCATCGGGCAATGTATTGACTTTTCTGTTTATTGAATTTAATTCCTTTGAAAACCAGAATCGCTCTTTCAATAGCTACACAAGCATTGAGCCAAGCATCTACATATAGACAAAGCTTGAGAAGTGGTTCGATCGATACACAACCTCCTCGAAGAATAGAAAGATGAATCGATAGGTTCATTTGAGTGAGAACAACAAACCAAAACTTCACTACAAACATGCTAATTGTAAGAAAAGAAGTAATTGATGATGCTAAGAGATAGATACCACATCCAACTTGTCGAAGATCTATATTTTGAAATGTTAGTAGGGACAAAATACTATTGACTAAACCTCCAACAAACATAATCATCGTTAAAGCGATATTGGTTTTCAGCATTATTATTTGATCAGTCATTGTCATATTCGGTCGAATTTCATCACGTAAAATATCATCAAGAGTGACACCAATACTTTTTTTGTAGAACTGACATGTTTGACCGATGAAACAACTAGTCAGAATTTGAACTAAATAGAGAAATGGATGAAATCAATCTTTCTCAATTCAATAAAACCACGTCGGCATAAATTTGTAAGTAATAATAGCCTATCAAAGTCATTCATCTATACATGATATGTCGTGTTGAGATTACATTTTTACATTTCTGTTTTTATCTGATTTGAAGAAAACTGTTCGATTTGATTCTATTTTTGGACCATAACCCTATTGAAGTGTACGATCTATTTGAAATTCTCAGATCTTTTATTATTCAAGTGTGAAAATAGAGTCTAGCTGGATGTTGTAATTATCTGTTGATGATTTACAAAATAATACAAAATGCTTACTGTGAGGACTAAGAATGATGTTATTTGGTCCAGATGTTAGAATGGAAAAGTTTCCTATCATATTTGGAGAAGATGTTGTTACTACCAATATGTAATTAGTGCCGGCGTGAAGATAAGCGATCATTTTGAAATCTTTATAACTACAGCTTCGATAATTTTGTGAGAGCAGATTCTCGAAAGGATTCATTGGATTAAAACCGTCTTCGTAAATATCACCAAATGTATTTATATTACTAGAACTACTCAAAGCATAGTATCCAGTTTCCACTACATGCATTCGTATAGTCTGATAGTAATAATTTGATTTTCGACAATCTCGAGAATACGTTTGACTTTCGGTAGTCAGTTGTAGTAAATATTTCGATTGTACAGATGATAAATATGGTATCTGAATGACTGATGAAGAACCTACATGATGAAAATAAAAATAACAATCATAAATCATCTCTCATAATGGAATAATTAAATTGTAAATGAAGAGTAAAAATAGAATCTATCACATTTTTCTGTCATACAACCTCGATAATATCAGACACATCAGACTAGCGATCGATTGAAGCAAATTCGTATTCAAGAAAACTAGAAACTTCGTCTTACAAAATAAGCCTTTATTTATAAATATGCCAAACACTTACTAATATTCTTGAGGTCGACATTGTTAGGACCAGACACAAAGATCCAGAATGCGCCTGTCTTATTAGAATCAAACGTTGACACAACCAATATATATTTAATAATACTCTCAAGAGCAATTGTGAATTGAAATTGATCTTGTATGCAGCTATCATCATTGTCTGAGAGTCGATTTTCAAATGGATTGGATGGATTGAAATGTTCATTGTAGATCGAACCGTATGTGTCCATATCACTTTTGCTAACGAAAGTGTAAAGACCACTTCTAAGAACAGTCACTTGTATCGCTTCATAGTAAGAACTGGACTCCGAACAACTACGTAAATATGTTGAACTGTTTGTGGTCAATTTTGATACATAAACTGTTTGAACAACTGATGAAGTATTCACTAACAAAAAAGAAAATCGATTCAATTTTGTATAATATGGAAATAAGTACAAGCAATTTGAAATATTATTTTCTCTCATAGATACATATTTACTGAAAGCGACTGAAAGTGATATGAATCTTAGTCTCGATCGAACAGAAATATTTGTATATCATTTTGTAGATTGAGTTAATCTATATTTTCTACTGATGATGAATATGTGCAGTTGATTATCTATTAAAACATTATAGATACTCACGAATACGATTGAAAGTGACATAGCTTCGACCAGATCCCTGAATTGCAAAGTTTTCTGTTAAATTCCGAGGAGATGTTGTCATAACGATAACATATATCATGTTGGCTTGAAGAACAGCTGTGACTTTAAATTGACCTTGATTACCAGAGTCTCCACTACCGCTCAGCACATTATCGGACACATTGAATGGATTGAAGTTATTTGTGTAGATATAAGCGTACATGGTTTTCATCTCGCTGTTGATTAGAAAAGTATAATAGCCCGTTATACTGACATTCATTTGTATCGCTTCATAATAGGAATCTAATTCTGAACAATCTTGAAAATAAATTGAACTATTTGATGTCAGTGATGATGAATACATAGTTTCTACAACTAATGAATTATCTATTGAATGAAAAAAGTCAATGAGTATTTGTATTTAGAATAAAGAACAGATTCAATCTTAACAGATTAAAATATTCTAGCAGACAATTAATTCTGTAGTTATATTTTTTTTTTAATAAAATGTGTCTTGAACATGTAGGTAAAGACGGAACCTTTTCTACCTTACTGACTTCGATTCAAATCTCACTCATTTGCACGAATATTTTTTATAAATTTCAAAGCAATTTGTGAAACTTTTATTGTATTCTGAAGGATTGAATTGAATGCAAGAAATTTTTTCTTCTGATGAGTATTAAAAGTAAACGTATGAAGAGAGTTATCAATAAACAACCGTTTAGTTTTATAACAACAGTACAGTAATTTTCTCTGAATAAGTATTGATTAAAACGATGTAAGAGACTGTATTCAATCATTCTAAACTTACCACACGATTCTTCAAAATATTCAAATTTTTGAATTCGATCGTTTATTGTATCAGTAACAAATATGTTTCCAGAACGATCAAAACTGAAACTAAATGGACGATTTAATTGATTGGATTGTGAGCCTACTCCATAACATCCAACTAAACATCGAAAACCATTCATGCTTGAACCAACAACGCGATCATTGCCATAATCCACAATGAATAAATATTTCTCAGCATCTAATATAATTCCAGTGGGACACTTAAGTGTAATTGTTCGATTTAGTGATTTACTTCCAGCCACTGTGGTGCCATTAAATTCTCCTGGCTGGAACAATTGAACTCGATCATTTAGACAATCTGTTACATATAAATCCAAGTTTATATCAACAGAAATTCCACCAGGACCAGCAAGTTCATTTGAGGCTGATCCTGAATTGCCTGTTCCAGCAGCAACAAGGTTCGCAGTTATCAGAGAATCATTTACTGATCTTTTTACTACTTGATCATCATAATACATTGAACAGTAAAGAGTTTCATAAATGTCGACAAACAAACCAAAACATGGTCCACCTACATTCATCACCGTAATTAAGGTATTTATTTCTATTATCCATTTCTGCACTCGACTATTCTCATATCCATCATCAATATAAATATCACCATTCGATACCACGAAGAGAGAAGAGGCGTCTGTAATATTACTAAAAATGGTCTTTGTTGAATGAATACTCTCTTCTTGCCATATTAAAATTGTTTTTGTCTCATGATTAGCGAAATAGACTGTGTTGTTTGTGTTCACAAAAATGGTGCGATGTGTAAAACCAGCAGTCGATACATTAGCAAAAGTAATTCCATTGGGATTCCAAGTGGCTGTTGGACAAAACTTTGGTTGATTGAATGAAAGAGCTAAAAAATAGGAAAATAATCGAAAGAATATTAGAGAAGATATGTAATGGAAATGGAATTATTAAGCCATATCTTTTAGAAAATTCATTGAGATAAATCTCACTCACTTCCTGTGTCCTCAAAATTCTTCTTTCATTCACTTACAGCCTCAAGACATCTATAACGCTACTCTATACTCGTGAAAATCGTAAACTTATAAAGCCATCGAGATTACGATAGATGCTGCATTTTGTTCGATAGTATTGACTTTGGAAATAGTTTTAGACATGAAATCAAATACCATGTTTAGTAAGACTCGGCCAGTCTAACGAATAATGTCGTTTGTGCAATGGCTGATCTTTAGCATGCAATAAATAAAATAATCTACCTAATGTTCCATTGCTAGGAATGAACAGAAGAACAATGATGAGTACATAGATATTCTGCATCATTCAACGAAAGGTTTTTTAGATATATTAGTTAACTGTTGAAATAATGTTTTTTTTCTTGGTCTTCGATGAAAACAAAATGACATTCATTGTAGATTTTCTCTCTAGTTATATCTCTCTCATTCATTTCTTTTAACATAACAAAAAGAGAAAAAAATAGTGTTCTAGAGAAGGTTTAGTCGTGGACAAGTTAAAAAATTAATTTCAGATTTGATTCATAAACCAAATGGATAATTTAATCTGATATTTTCATGAGAACTTCATTCTTTTTGTAAACATAGACTGTAATTTAAATTCGGATTGATTACTTTTTTTTTGATTCCATAAAAAAAGACCTTGATTTAAATGAAGAAGAATTGATCAAAATCTGGATTAATCATCGAACGTGTTTTTAGTGAAAATAAGATATCAAATATTATTGTCAATAAATGATCGACGTCAATGAATAAGTCATGATTAGTTGAATGTCTTTTTTATTTGAGTCTGCCAAATAATCTACTTTGTCAGGATTCATTTTTAATCACGTTCTTTATTTCTCTGTGCAATAGATGTTGTTGAGAGAACTTTTCTTTTTTGCTAGATGAATACAGTATTCATACCCACACCCACCCTTTATAAAAATTAGAGATATGAGTATTAATATATGGGTGATTTGCGCTACCATTGTACCGTTCGCATTTCTAAGATAAAAATACTTATAACTCATGTTCTACTGAATAACTTTCAGTGATTTTTTTTTCACATAACCACATACTAAAGTCCTACTTACGGTAAAAATTTCAAACCTTTCTTTCGTTTCCTTCCCTCCGAGCTTGGAACAAGAAAATCAAAAATGATGATTTCTAACGCCATTTGATGAAAAAGATTATATACGTATTCTAAAATTTTGATTGGATAAATACTATTTGACAACTATGTTACAGCTGATACTCTGTACTATCTAACCACACCGAATAATTATAAATTTATTATCGAATTGTCTCTAAAATATTGTAAAATTACTTTGACGCACGCATTGACTATTTTATGTCCCGACAGATTAAATTCGACCTACTAAAGTTAATCGGAACCAAACTGCGGATTTTTTTGTATATATATGAAGACTAAAGAGTGAGAAATATTTCTATAAAAAAAATTTTCTCTAATGAACTTTCGAATCAAATAAAAAACGAAAAATAAAGTGAGCAAGTGGCTATGGTTGCACTAAATGTCCCGACAGATTTTTATTTTTTTTTCTTTGATTTCTGGATAAATAAGGGAAATTGATCGACCATTTTTTTATCATTTTAACCTCACTAAGTGGTAAACCTACCATGGAAATATCAGCTCTTAAACAATCATCGTTCATGCGAAAAGAATATTTTTTCCAAGGAATGTCCCGACAGATTTTCTAGTGTCAGAATGTTATGAATGATTGTTTTCACATATCTATTGAAGATTTTTAATAGTTTAGATGATTAGGAGATGTATTATCTTGTTCTTTCTCCTCTCGATATTGGTAAAAAAAAGCGTTCCGAGAATAATATCTTAACAGAAAATCTACAATATTCAATGTTTTTGGAGAAATCGATTTCCTCGAAAACAAAAGGACTGACAGTTGGGAAACTATCTGCAATATATATAACTAACATAGCTATATCGAATGTGTGATTCAAGTTTTCTTCATGTTCACTTTTATTTTTTTCGATTTTTTTAATCAAACGGTACAATGGTAGCGCAAATCACCCATATATATTTGATGAACAGTTAGAGATTTTCATCAGATTCCATTTGTGAATTGCGTGCTTCAATATTGTTGTCAGGTTCAATTCGATTATTTATGGGACAGCACCAATATCTCCATCGTTGCCAACATTTTTTTACTAGAACAAATTTTACTTGCCGACGAAAACGTGATGAGAATATTACGAATATATGAAAGTTGATCTAAAATAAACCAAAATCGTACACATGAATTACAAAAGAAAATCTATTTACAACAAAATTTATATTGTTGATAGACAGAAGAATTGTTTGAAGCAATCGACCAACTGCATATACCATAGGCACACTTCGTGATGTAGGAAAATTAACGGCATAGATACGATAGATATTATAAGGTGATACCAAACAAACATAGGCTATTACACGTATAAGAACCATTGCTGTTATTTGTTTGTCTAGTTTACGACGAACAATGGGTAATTGTCGTCGAACTATACGTCGAACATTACGATAAGCTAAGACACTAAATGATGATGCAATTACAATAGGAAGAAAACCAACTAAAATTGGATAAAAGAAATATGTTGAATACTGAACCCATGTATGATCCGATATGATACATCCAAATGTTGGCTGAATATTGAAAGAAGAGCCAAGCGCAATACTATGAATGATCACAAAACAAATGAATATAAATGCAAAATATCGACCTAATTTCAATGTGCACATTTGTCTTAAATTCAAACGATGATTTGTTGAAAAGAACTGATCAACAGTAGTGAAACATATCATATAAAAAGTAGTGAGCGCACATGTTTGTCCTAATATATATCTTAGTTTACACCAAATCAAAGAACGTTCTGTTGCATCATCTCCATATATTGCTATTAACATAGTTAGACTAATGAAGAAAAACTGATAAACTAAGTTGGAAATTGACTCAATAATTATATAGAAGGCACATCGATTAGTTCGAAATAGTTTTAATTGAGTAAAAACGAGGAGATTTAACACATTACCAATAACTCCAAAACTAAATGTAATACAACCAGTATAAATCGAGTATTGTGTTGCAAAGCTGAGAATTCCATCAGATACTGATGATGATGACATGCTACTTTATTCAAAATGATATATTCTTTATTATTTATGTTTGTCTTCTTTTCCTGTAAGATCTACAATTTAATATAAAAAAATATGAATCCTTTCCTGTCATTTATTATTTTTCAAGCATCTTAATATAAATTAATGTCACAATTGACAATAAAAGTCTTTAATTACCAGTATGAGATATTCACTTTGAATATAGAATTTAAATTTAATAAAAGAATACTTGAATTTCTCACTAGAATTATTTGTAACTTGTATAAAAGAAAAAAGAATGATGTTTTTTTTCTGCACTATCTACACATAAATAATAGTAATAGTGTATTTATTGAACACGTATTCTAATTCACTTGTGCAATACATTATTGTCAGTATTCTTTTAAGATATTAAATTTAATAAGAATATAAAAAGTGAAGAAAGGGAATTCATTTTCTCTTTAATTAAAATTACAATTAATGACGATGTTGATTATTTTATGTTTTATATCTTTTCGCTATAAAATAAATTGGTCATTCATCTATTTTCATACGCATTTTCAAACTTTTGATATATGTTAATATTATTGATAGAAACTATATATATACGAATTTTTCTAAAATTAATTTAATTCATTCTTTAGTGCCGAGTAGTACCATACCTATCAAACTGAAATTAGATATTAATGTTGTTCTCACTGTTCAATAAGAATTTTCTAAAAATTGTCACCAAAAGCTTTAAATATAATTATAAGATTTTATAAAAGTCTCATAGGAACTGGAGCATAGATCTGATTGAATGATCTTTTTTTCTTGTATTTCTTTCGAAGGTTGATGAGATGAAGGTGTACATGAACGTCGAATGATTCATTCCACTAACACGTACATCCCGCACTCTCACCCATACACATACCCTCAACTTTAACTCTAATTTTCAAAGTAATCACAGTGCCATATTTAGATGCGAGAATGAATGCGAATGTAACTGAGGATAAGGATATCTCCAAGAAAAGCTTCGATAAATATTTCATCGTGTTTAACAATTCAACAAATAAAAACAAGAGACTATTCCAATAAATGAGCAAATGTTTTGGTTATTATTATCAATCTTTAGATCATGAAAGTTTATTTTTAAAATGTGTTCATAAAACAGATTTTGATTTTCATTAATTACTTTGTCAATCACTTCTTAAATTATGTAGAAAAAACATCTTAATCAATTTTCATCATCATTGGTAAAAATGCAAGGACCTACTACTATATTTCTATTATACTCCAATAAAGAAAATCTCTTTCAATTTAATTATTGTTATTAAGGTGGAATTCGATATTGGTGTGTAATATCGTGGAAAGAAAGACTTCGTTTTGAAAACATACTAATAGAAAAACAATCGTCGATATGTATTGAACATAAGAATATTCTTATTCATCCATTCATGTTTGATCAATATACTATAAATTATCATAAAATAATTCAATAACCAAATGAAATTATTATTTTATCATGTGGAATTCTTTGATCAAAGTATATTTAAAGATATTTCATTTATTAATGATCTAGATAAGTAAGTTTTATTTGAATTTATTTAAGTAAATTTCTTTTAGAGAAGGTTTCTTAGTGGATATAACTGATAAACCAATTAATTCGATAAAATTCTATCAATTTGAAAATGAAATATATTTAAATAATGATTATCTTGATTAAAAGATTTTTATGATGAAATTCTTATAGAAAATAAATAACACTCAATCTGATCCAGTAACCTCGAAACAAATAGTGAATATTTTCGATATATCTCCATCTATCATTCAATCAAGCACTGAACAATATCAATATACAAATAATAATCAAAGAAAACTATTGGTAAGTTAAATAATTTTGTTTTATTTAAAAGATTTCAAAAGTTGCTCAAATAAAAAGAAGGGTGTGGGTGCTCGATGAATACAGTATTCATATCCACCGTCAAGAAAAACTAGACATATGAGAATTAATGTATTTATTTGATGAATAGTTAGACAGTTTCTTCAGATTCCATTTGTGAATTACGTTCTTGGATATTGTTGTCAGGTTCAATTCGATTATTTATGTGACAACACCAATGTTTCCATCGTTGCCAACATTTTTTTATTAGAACAAATTTTACTTGACGACGAAAACGTGATGAGAATATTGTGAATATGTAAAAGCTGATCTAAAATAGACCAAAATCTTACAAATATGAATTAGCAAAGAAAATTTATTTACGGCAAAATTTATATTGCTAATAGAAAGAAATATTGCTTGAATCAATCGGCTAATTGCATATGCCATAGGCACACTTCGTGATGTAGGAAAATTAATGGTATAAATACGATAAGTAATATAAGGTAATAATAAACAAACAAACGCAATTACACGCATAAGAACCATTGCTGTTATTTGTTTGTCTAGTTTACGACGAACAATGGGTAATTGTCGTCGAACTATATGACGAACATTACGATAAGCTAAGATACTAAATGATGATGCAATGACCATTGGTAGTAACCCAGCTAAAATTGGATAAAGGAGAAATGTTGTGTACTGAACCGCTGCATAATTCGATAGAACACATCCTAATGTTGGCTGGATATTGAAAGAAGAGCCAAGCGCAATGCTATGAATGATTGCAAAACAGATGAATATAAATGCAAAATATCGACCTGATTTCAGTGTGCACATTTGTCTTAAATTCAAACGATGATTTGTCGAAAAGAATTGATCAACAGCAGAAAAACATATCATATAAAAAGTAGTGAGCGCACATGTTTGGCCCAATATGTATCTGAGTTTACACCAAATCGAAGAACGTCCTGTTGCATCATCTCCATATATTGATGTTAAAACAGTTAGACTAATAAAGACAAACTGATAAATGAAGTTGGAAATTGATTCAATAGTTATATAGAATGCACATCGATTAGTTCGAAATAGTTTCAATTGAGTAAAAACGAGAAGATTCAACACATTACCAATAACTCCAAAACTGATTATAATACAACCAGTATAAGTCGAGTATTGTATCGCAAAGTTGAGAATTGCATCAGAGAGTGATGACGATGACATGAGACGTTATTCAAAGTGATATATAATTTATTATTTGTGTTTTTCTTCTTTTACTGGAAAATCTAAAATTTAATATGAAAAAAAAGGTTAATCTTTTTCTTCTCATTTATTATTTATGAAGCATCTGAGCAGAAACTACTGTCACGATTGATAAGGGAAGTCTTTAATTACTAGTATGACAATCCTTCTTTTTTCATAGAAGAAATGTTGTATCTACGCAAGTTATTCAATCCGACCGGTAAACCTTACAGGAAACTATCGTATCCGATGTCGAACTCCCGATAAAAACCTACTGATGCCAAATGAAATTTCATCGAATTTCTAACTAACGGATTTCGGACCGGATAACCTCGAAAAATATCCGATCGATGCCTATCGCATCGACTCGGCAGATATTGTGATAATCATCAAAATCCGATCATAGGGAAACATCTGATACCGTCGGACTTCGTCGAAATCGATTGAATTTTTGTCAATCGCAGACAGATTAAAGAAAAAATTTTCAGCACTATTATTTGTAATTTCTCAAGGTATTCAAAGATTTTAACAAGATTTGGCACGGTTTCTCCTCTTTGTACTCGATTTAGTCCTATTATGACACAATATATATATACCAGAATCATTCTTAGAACCTCCTAATAAATCTTTTACGATCATCTCTAGTATAGACATGTACATTAAAAAGATTTTAAAATGTAATTAAACAAAATGAACAAAAGACTTGTGTATGTCGCATGTCAGTTTAGAATTTAGTTGAGATAGAAATTTTCTATTATAGCGTGGATGTTATGATCAAATAATTTACATGAATAAATTTTTTCTGTTTTTGAGCATATATGATTATTTGCTTGAATATGTAATTTGAAAGGCTTTAATCTGTTTTTATCTTGTTGAAGAAAAAAAGATTCTCAAGAAATGTTTATTTTTTAATGCTTAGAAAATTGTTTGATTTTAGAAGTTTCAATGAACAGAAACTATTTTTTTGCTTTGAAAGAAATATTATTGAGGCTTTTTCAAATAGCTGAGAAGTAATATACCGAATGTTCCAAGGATATTATTCAATTAGTAAACGAATTTTGTACTGAACCCTAGTCGAACATCTTGTAAGTAAGATCTGGAAATCTTGAAATTCGTAAGTAAGATCTTGCCAAGATCTTAAAAAGATAATTTCTTTTTTTTGAGAAAGCATATCTTGATCATATCTTACGTATCTGTAACACAGATCTTATTAAGATCTTTCCTCAAGATATCAAGCTTTTCAGAAGACATGAAGAAAAGTTAAATTGTAATTATCTTGTACCACAGATCTTATCAAGATCTTTACTCAAGATATCAAAACTGTCAGAAGAGTGGAAAAAAGTTAAACTGTAATTATCTTGCACCAAGATCTTGAATAAACTAAAGCGACATCATTAATAGAAAAAAATAATTCATATATTTGAATTATTTTATTAAAAATATTCATAAATCATAACAGAACAGAAAACAAAAATAAAAAAAGCTTTTTTACAGTCCTCATACATATGAACCAATAAAAACAAATAATGAACATAAAGATAACAAACGTTATAACGGCCAAGTCTTTATCTCATATAAGCATGAAAAAGCTTATTTAAATAATTATGTATCGATTAATGATGATATATTGGTTCTTCTTAAATATATTAATCATGATTTTTTTCGACGAACGAAATATTTTGCAATTGTAAAAATGAAATTTTTTTATGACAATGATGAGAATGAAGAGACTTAAATTAGAAGTTTATATGAAATAATTTTTGAATAATTATATTTGTTTTTTAGAAATTTACTGAAGTTTACTTGCGTCAATTTTAATACTAAAAAAAATGATCAATTCGATTAACATGTACATTATCAATCTATGCTAGTATATCGAGTTGTTGAAATAAACTACGCATTTTTAGACATGTATGTCATTTGTTTTAAAATAATTAGTTATTACTGTTGTTTACTCGTTTTAGTTTAATTTTATTTCTGCATATTATTAATTTTAGATATAAACAATAAATTTTGTTCGAAAAGTACGACTCAACGAACAAGATAATATACGCGTTAATACCGCTTGGCACGCAATGAAAGTGAAGTATTTAGGATGCTTCGAAATAATGAACACGAAGACGAAGATGATGATCTTATGGATATCTCTAATTCACTGGATCCAGTAGCTAGCGATATTTCAGATAACGATGCCGTTGTTACTGTTGTTCAAGCCGTTTCATTTTCATCATCATCGTCTGATGCTGAATTATATGATGAAGCTGATTCAAATTTATTTTTATTATTTTTTATCTTGTATTTCGTGTACTTCTGAATGATTTGTGTTTATACAGATGATTGTGAATTAAAAACAGTTGTTATGGTGTTTATATTTTATTACGTTTTTTATCTGAAGTTTGTAATTGTATTTGATGTTCACGTGTGTTATTGTATGTTCATGTAGGTCTTAAATTTAAATATATTAGTACAAGATCTGAAGATCTTGCCGAGGTAAAACGAAAATATCATTCATTACAAGATCTTATGCTCAAGATTTCAAATATCTGTTACCAAGATCTTAACAGGCTATACATAAGATATTAACAACGTGTACATAAGATCTTAACAATCTGTACCTAAGATCTAGTCACAGATCTTGTGTACAAGATAATCAAATTATCTGTACCTATTTTTTCAAGATCTGTTCACTTATCTGTTCCTAAGATCTTGGCCAAGATCTTGCTTATAAGATGTTCGACTAGGGAAGTTATATTATTTATTACTTATTATCTTGATTCATATATCTATATAAAATAACTGAAAAAGAGAATAAATTATTCAACATAGTAATAAAAGTCTTGATCTTTTTATTACGGAAGCACATTCAAAATCTCCAAGTTATATAGGAAGTACATTTTACAATCAGTATACGGTAAAGAGATGTTCCTAAATAAAATGATTGTAATATGAAAAAGAATTGTTATAACAGAACACTGTTTCCGTAAGTATCAACTTTTTTTCCATATTTCTTGTAAAAATCTTGTGTGGGTGTGGGTATTATTTTATATTCATATCCACACCTACACCCTGAAAACTATCTCATACAGTAATTCTGAAGTATCAAGCAGGTTTGCATTCTATTTTTTCGTTAGTCCGACAGATTGTCTGATCACTTTCGGTTTATAGATGATATTTTCAGAAATGAAAACTACATTGACATAACATTTTATTAAAGAAGAAGCTAAAATTTGATATGAGAACTTTTTTCAAAAACAACACTTTTGAACTTTGTGAGATTTCGTCTTCATACTTCCATGTCCACCCCAAGTATTTTTCATTTGTCAACATATTAGAAAAGTTCGAAAGTAATGAATAAATGTTGATTATTGATGAATGAGTCGTCGCCATCGTTTGAGTGATTCTTGAAACGTTTTTCTGTACAACTCCGAAGGAAGAACAAAGACAATAAAGATAAGCATCGATGGAGTAAATGAAATGAAATAACCAAAAATAAATAACAATCGATGATTAGATGGATTGACACATTCAGATAGCATTGACATTATCAGACGGGGTAAAGACAGAATTAGAAGAATCATCGGACTAATTAATAGTTGTTTGTGTTCATTAAATTGATTATAAACATGTTCTCTCAGAGTTCGTCTTGTTTGAGCTGTTGATCGTTGTCGGGCTGATCCGAATATGATGAATAAAGCGGAACAAAGATTGACCATACATGGAGCGATCAGATGAAAAAATAAGATGATTGTATTGTATTGTTGAACAAAAGAAGAATAACGAGTTAAACACCATCTATCTATCTCCGCTGTATTCGTCTCTGTCTTTATCTCATGTAATTCTCGATATATAGGTTCGTGAATGATCGAAATCATGACACAAAATGGTAAGATAATGATTATCCATCGAGCAATGCATTGACTTTTCTGTTTATTGAATTTAATTCCTTTGAAAACGAGAATCGCTCTTTCAATGGCCACACAAGCATTGAGCCATGCGTCTACATATAGACAAAGCTTGAGAAGAGGCTCGATCGATACACAACCTCCTCGAACAACAGAAACATGAATCGATAGATCTATTTGAGTGAGAACAACAAACCAAAACTTCACTACAAACATGCTAATTGTAAGAAAAGAAGTAATCGATGATGCTAAGAGATAGATACCACATCCAACTTGTCGAAGATCTTTACTTTGAAATGTTAGTAGGGACAAAATACTATTGACTAAACCTCCAACAAACATAATCATCGTTAAAGCGATATTGGTTTTCAGCATTATTATTTGATCAGTCATTGTCATATTCGGTCGAATTTCATCACGTAAAATATCATCAAGAGTGACACCAATACTTTTTTTGTAGAACTGACATTTTTGGCCAATGAAACAACTGGCCAAAATTTGAGCTAGAGAAAGAAATTTATAGTTATTAAGAGATTAGATTAACCTCTCTCAACTTAACAAAGCCATATAGGCGCAAATTTATAAGCAGCAATAGTTTATCAAAGTAATTTATCTATACATGATGTCCTGTCGAGATTAAATTTGTATATTTCTATTTTCTATTCAGTATCTCATGATGAAATTACTCATTTGTGTAAAGATGTTTCTGCATATGAACTTGATAAATTTTCACAGACTGCAAGGTAATAAAATCTCAGATAGTGTGAAATCACTAAAGAATAAATCTTCTTAAATATATCGTTGATGCAAGAAGAAAAGCTGAATTAATTTACCCAACTGATTGAACTCATATAAAGAAGGAGTTCCGTTGTGCTTCTATTTTTCGACAATAATTCTATTGAAGTATACGATCTATTTGAAATTCTCAGATATTTTATTATTCAATAGTGAAAATCGACTTCAGTGGTATGTTGTAATTCTCTGTTGATGATTTACAAATGATACAGAATACTTACTATAAGGATTAAGAGTGATGTTATTTAGATCAGATGTTAGAATGACAAAGTTTCCTGTTATATTTGGAGATAATGTTGTTACCACTAATATGTATTTAGTGCCAGTGTGAAGATACGCGATGAACTTGAAATTTTGATCACTACAGCTTCGATAATTCTGTGAGAGTTGATTCTCGAAAGGATTCATTGGATTAAAATCATCTTCGTAAATATAACCATATGTATCCATACTGCTATTACTACTCAAAGCGTAGTATCCAGTTTCCATTACATTTACTTGTATAGTTTGGTAGTAATAGTTTGATTTTCGGCAATCTCGAGAATATGTTTGACTATTTGTAGTCAATCGTGATGAATAGTTCGATTGTACAGTTGATGAATATTGTATTCCGCTGACTGATGGGGAACCTACATGATGAAAACAAAAATAATAGTCTAGATTCGTAATAGATCTTGATTGACTGACTATCGAGAGGTATGGCGAAGCTGAGTCTAGCTTTCTGAAGAAGCAACTCTCTATAATATCACTCTCAATGAAATAATTAAGTTGTAAATGGAGAGTGAGAATAGAATCTATAAATATTTTTCTGTACTGGAACCCTTAATAACGTATGTCACCAATGAGTTTGGAATAACTTCTTTATTTCGAAAATGAATAATTTTCCAACGGTTTAGATAGGAAAAGTTGTTTATTTATAGTCTAATTCAACTACTGTTGTATTATATACAAAAATTGAAGTACATAAAAGTTGACTTTTAGATTCATAAAAAGTAAGAACATATTTACATTTTTACCTATAATAAGTTGTATGCATATGTTTGAAGTATTTTCTCTATCATAGGAACACTGAGTGATAGGGTAGGTTGTAACAATTAGCAAAGTTTTTTCATTATATGGTCATGAACAGAGATTCATGTCGATTTGTATATTATTCATATCAGATTAGCGATCGATTGAAGCGGGTCTGCATTCAAGGAGATTGATCTGATCCTATGTACAATATTCTGTTATTTGATGGATTTTATCTAGGTGTTTATGCGAAGCTTTCTTCTTACAGTACAGGTGTCATCTTATAAATCAAGTTTTTATTTGTGAATATGCCAAACTCAACTAAATACTGATCCTAACGTTGATAGATATTCATTTAATAGTTGTAGTGCAAACACTTACTAATATTCTTGAGATCAACAGTATTTATACCGGATACAAAGATCGTGAATGCATCTATATCATCGAAGGAATACTTTCTCACAACCAATATATATGTAGTACTAGTCTCAAGATAAATTGTGAATCTAAACGCACGCATATGGCATTTTTCATCATTGTCTGAGAGTAGATTTTCATTTGGATTGAATGGATTGAAATGATCTTTGTAAATAGAGCCGTATATGGTCACATAGCTTTTGCTTAAGAAAGTATAAAGACCACTTCTATGAGCATTCACTTGTATCGCTTCATAGAAAGAACTTGACTCGGAACACCAACGGAAATACGTTGAACTGTTTGTGGTCAATTTTGATGCATAAATTGTTTGAACAACTGATGAAGTATTCACTAACGAAAAAGAAAATCGATTCAACTTTGTATAATATGGAAATAAGTACAAACAATTTGAAATATTATTTTCTCTCACAGATACATATTTACTGAAAGCGACTGAAAGTGATATGAATCTTAGTCTCTATCGAATAGATATATCTGTATATCATTTTATAGGTTGAGTGTATCTATATTTTCTATCGATGATGGATATGTGCAATTGTTTATCCATTGAAATACTATAAATACTCACAAATACGATTGAAATCGATATAATTTGGACCAGATACTTGAATTGAAACATCTCCTGTTACATTTGGAGAAAATGTTGTCATAATGAAAACGTATTTCGTGTTAGCTACAAGAAAAGCTGTGAGTTGCAATTGATTTTGATCACCAGAGTACACACTATGGCTGGGGTCATTTCTGGACACATTAAATGGATTGAAGTTATTTGTATAGATATAAGCGGACATATTTTTTATCTCGCTGTTGATTAGAAAAGTGTAATGGCCAGTTATAGTGATGCTCATTTGCATCGCTTCATAATACGATTGTAACTCTAAACAATCTTTGAAATAAGTTGAACTATTTGATGTCAATGATGACGAATACATTGTTTCTATAATTAATGAACTATCTATTGAATGAAAAAAATCAATGAATATTTATATTTACACTAGAGAAAAGAAATGATTGCGCATATTCTTAGTTTCCTTTTCACTCTGTTTACTAATAAAAGTTGAATCGTTTGTTTTAGAACAATACTTTTAATAGACAAATGAAAAAAAATCAGGAAATAAATTATCTATTTAGCGTCCTTAAAATCTGTATGTTCTTCCAAGAGATGTTGTAATAATTACAATAAAGAAATGTTATAAAACCTCGTATACAAAAACGAGTATCATTCTGAACTATAGAAAGTCGAGTAGGTCTATAGCTTACAAATTTATGACTTCTTCATTATCATCGTTATCTTCAAACTTTTCTTCTGTTATAAATGTAATGCACAACATTAGTTTTTTGTCGCTATGACTAAGCATAATAATAAACTATCTAATAAAACTATTTCATAAAGTTCTAGTCAATCTACGAGTATGGCATGACATCATCAAGAAAATACGGGTTCGAAGTAACATTCAATCTTAACAAATCAAAATATTCTCATATTCTATCCATTGTTAAAATATTACAAGAGCGATTCTTTAATTATTTTGTCATTCTTATAAAGTATGTCTTGAATAATCCGGTAAGAATGGTACTTTTTTCATCTTCTCGTTGTTGACATTTTTCTGTGAAGACACCCTGACCTACATTTGAATCTCATTCCTTTGTGATAATTCTGATTCTATCCTAGCTTATCATCCAAAACTATGACTGCAGATGGTTAACATTTGAACATAGGGCCCTTTCTTTCTGACGAATGTCTTCTATCTACGAATTCTAAAACGCATTGAACAATTATGCAACACGACTTTTTGTTGATTTCAAAGCAATTTGTGAAACTTTTTTTGTTCTGAGATATGGGATTCGATGCGATAAATTTTTCTTCTCATGAGTGTCTTACGTTTCATAAAATCATTGTGTTCATGATTTTCTACAGTCAGCAGCGGTGAATAAGCGCAGATAATGGTGAATTTAAGAAAATTTATAAAGAAAGTTCAACAAAAAGGGCTAAATTCATCTCTAATTTTTCTACTAAATACATAGACATTCTAAATTCCATCTGTATCATGCCACTAACATGACGATCATGTTATCGATTCACTTTTGTAGAAAATTATAAATAAACAAGATTTCTACTTTATAACGATAGTATAATGATCTTCTATGATACTTTTTCTTTTTAATTCTCTGGATAAATATTGACTGAAGTGATATTAGAGACTTTATTCAATCATTTTAAACTTACTACATGATTCTTCCAAATATTGAAATTTTTGAATTCGATTATTTGATGAATCGGCCACAAATATGTTTTCAGAACGATCAAAACTAAAACTAAATGGATTATTCAACTGACTGGGTTGTGAACCTATTCCATAACATCCAACTAAACATCGAAAACCATTCACGCTTGATCCAACAATGCGATGATTCCTAAAATCCAGAATGAATAAATATTTCTCAGCATCTAAGACAATTCCGTTTGGACAGTGAAGTGTAATTGTTGATCTACTTCCAGCCACTGTGATACCATTTGATTTTTCCGACTGGAATAACTGAACCCGATCATTGTGACAATCTGTCACATATAAATCCAAGTTTACATCGACAAAAATTCCACAAGGGCCATTAAGTTCATCTGAGTGTGACCCTTTAATACCAGTTCCAGCAGCGAAACGATTTGAAGTCACCACCGGATCATTTAATGATCTTTTCACTACTTGATGATGATCAGACATTGAGCAGTAAAGAGTATTATTGATATCGACAAACAAACCCAAACATGATGAGTTGACATTCATCACCGTATCAAAGGTATTTGTTTCTGCACTCCATTTCTGCACTCGACCATCCTTCTTACCATCATCAATATAAATGTCACCATTTGATGCCACGAAGAGAGAACAGGGTTCTGTAAAATTACCAGAAATAATCTTTGTTGGATTGACACTCTTTTCCTGCCACATTACAATTGTGTTATTTTCTCGATTAACAACATAAATTGTGTTGTTTGTGTTCACGAAAATGGCGCTAGGAGCTTGACTAACAATCGATTGATTAGCAAAAGTGATTCCGTTGGAATTCCAAGTGGCAGTTTGACAAAACTTTGGTTGATTGAATGAAAGTGCTAAAAACGAGAAAAATAGAATATTAGAGGAGAACTGAAAACGAAATAAAATTGTTAGTTTATATATTCGTAGACAAAAAACTATGTTTCTTCAAAGAAAGTTTTCACAATAAAAGACATTTAGGAATGTTAGTTAGCATTGATTTTATGAATGATTTTTATTAATTTAAACATGAGATATGAAGTCAAATCATAGAATAATTCATATTAAAACTATATCGGCAAAGATATGAGCAGATTTTATCTCGATAAAAAGTGTTTTATTGAAGAAATATTCTTTGAGACATAAAATGAAATATGAAAGCCTTTTCTATCACTCCATCAGGGACAGAAGTTTTTCTTTCTCTATTCTTTAATCTGTACAAAAAGGTAAAGACTATTTATTTTAGACGATTGATACATAGTTTTGTTTAATCTGAACATTTCATTTTCTTGGACACATTGATCGAATTAATCTTTATTAACTATTTTTGCTTTCTTTCCATTGAAATGTCTTTATTAACTTCTGTTACTTATCTATTCACATCTCTTCATTCTATTCAGCTTTTCTTCAACTTACCAAAAGAATCTTTCATCAGTAAAAATTTTTGAATTCGATTATTTGATGAATCGGCAACAAATATGTTTCCAGAACGATCAAAACTAAAACTAAATGGATTATTCAATTGACTGGGTTCTGAACCTATTCCATAACATCCAACTAAACATCGAAAGCCATTCAAGCTTGAACCAACAATGCGGCTATTGCTATTGTCCAGAATGAATAAATGTTTCTCAGCATCTAATATAATTCCAGATGGATAAAGAAGTATAATTGTTGGATTTAATGATCCACTTCCAGCTACTGTGATGCCATTTGATTTTCCTGATCGAAACAATTGAACTCGATCATTTCCACTATCTGTCACATATAAATCCAAATTCACATCGACAAAGATCCCATGAGGCTGATAAAGTTCATTTGAGGCTGATCCTGAATTGCCTGTTCCAGCAGCAATACGATTTGAAGCCATCACAGGATCATTTAATGATCTTTTCACTACTTCATGAGGTACAGACATTGAACAGTAAAGAGTATTATTGATATCGACAAACAAACCCAAACATGATGAGTTGACATTCATCACCGTATCAAAGGTATTTGTTTCTGCACTCCATTTCTGCACTCGACCATTCTTCTTACCATCATCAATATAAATATCACCATTTGATGCCACAAAGAGAGAAGAGGGTTCTGTAAAATTACCAGAAATGATCTTTGTTGGATTGACACTCTCTTCATGCCATATTACAATTGTGTTATTTCGTTGATTAGCGACATAGATTGAGTTGTTTGTGTTAACAAAAATACCGCGAGGATATCGCCCAACAATTGATAGATTAGCAATGGTAATTCCATTGGAATTCCAAATGGGTGTTGGAGAAAACTTTGGTTGATTGAATGAAAGAGCTGAAACGAGAAAAATATAAAAAATATTAGAGAAGGAATGTAAACAAAATGAAATTGTTAATTTATGTTTATTTTCGAAAGATTTGGATGATTGTTGTTCTATTTTCCCGGATGATTTGTAAATATCAAATTATAGAGAGCTGAATTTATCGAAGAAGATCAACTTTATTTAAAAATAATCAAATCATTCTTTTTATTTGTTCAACGAAAATGAGTTTATTGAAATGGACTGATATCTAAACAAAATGCTTTTGAAGTTCAAAATCAATTCTCATATTCATATGAAAAATATTGTGAATTCATTTATGTTAAATCATTTCAATTGAATCTAATATGTGAAAAGAGAGTAGAAAATTCTCTTGTTAATCTGTAATTAAATAGCCATTCGAGGAAATTATCTAAGAAAAATGTTTTGAGATAAAAATAAAATGAAAATATTCTTCTTTTCGTCTCTCATTATTTCAACTTGAATACATCGAGAAAAATTTCGATAACTGTCGATTCCTTTTACAGATGAAAAAAACTTCTATGTATTTGACCTTGGATTCAAATCTTGTCTTATTTAACAATATTCTTTTATGATAGTCTAGTGATAAAAATGGTAGTGTCAATTATGAATTTGCACTCGCAAAGCAGTTCTGCATTATCATATGATCTGTGTTCTTTCTTTCTAGATTATGTATTCATTTCTACAGCGTAGAAGTGAATGATCAACTGGCTTGATGCCTCACTTCTATTTTTATACATAAAACTCTTTGAGTACATCAAACACAATAGCATTATTTTATCATAGTCATAGTATTTTTTACATAATAGAGATAGTGATCTGTATAGGATAAATAAATCTAAATCTTATCTCAAATTAAAATAGTCAAATAATTTCACAAAACTTTATTTTCATTTACATTAATCTGTTCATCTTTTTTTTTTTGGATTTTGATTTTATCTGAAAAAATCAATTTATTCTTTTTTTTCATATGTTGTAATAGGATATGATGAAATAGATTGCTTTCCTTTCTCTTATGTCTCGTTCTCGTACCAAGATCTACAAATAAATTCGATAACAGGAGAAGATTCTAGTAGTGTTCAAGTTTTCGATCCTTTTGAAACTATGAATCGATATAAACTAAGATATCTACATTATTATCAATCAGTAGTCCAACTTATACAATTAAACATAAAGTACACTCATTCTTCAACTCACAAAAATGTCTCGCATAGCCGCTGCAAAAGATCAGTACCATCACTTTTGAATATTTAAAAAAAATTCCTATCAAATTCTATAATCTATTATTTCACTCTCTCTTGTTCAACTAAAACTCTAACGAATAATGTCATTTTTGTGCAATAACTGATCTTCAGTATATGACAAATAAAAGTAATTACCTGTTGTTTCATTGTTGAGAATGAATAGAAGAATAATGATAAATATGTAGATATTCAACATCATTCAGCAAGATTTAGTTTGATTTATTGGTTAATTAATAAAATAATTTGCTTCTTCTTCTTTTTGTCTTCGATAAAAACAAAATCACACTCTTTGTAGATTTTCCCTCTAGTTATATCTCTCTCTCTTTTTTTCTTATTCATTTCTTCCGATATAACACCCAAAGAGAAATAATAGTGTTTTAAAGAAGGTTTTGTTCGTCGTAGATAAGATAAAAAATTGATGATTTAATTTGATATTTTTCATTGAATTTCATTTTTTTTGAAATTCGAAAATATAGATAGGAATTTCACATATCACCCCAGCGTGGTTTAGAAGAAAGCGTTCTCGCACGATAAA